>CM046391.1:20460303-20750303 GCA_025413875.1 Rhododendron molle | reverse complement strand
TTCCATGTTAAAACTACTGGTTACCTTTTCGATACTCATTTCTGGTCATATAGAATACCCCTGGGGTCTTTCTAAACATGTCTCAAAACCCAGAAACATGTAAAATCAAGCACTGGTCAGAGGACTCAAACCTACGTGCTACAGTAGTTTACCCGCGCACGCCAGTCCCTTTTTAACCAGTGGCTGGCCTTTGCATGCGTAATTAGGCCTTGGCCTTCATTTTATCTCCACACTGTTTATGGAGTGTTTTATTCATTTTGTGGCTTTGTAGCCCATTTAAACTGTCTGTAATTGTACATAAACTATTATATAAACTGTTTGGTTTGTCCTCGTTGCACTGGTCATTTCCAGAGCCCAGAGAGTTGAAAATAAGAACTGTGGGTTTAGGCTTACTGGTGTACGCATGTGTTGGAGTGGCGTAAGCATGTTGAGTTAGCATGTAGTGACTTGATCAATGCATGCTGATTCCTTTTTGCGTATCTCATTTCAAGATAGTGCCTTCCAATCTGTTTAAACTACCACAAGAGTCTGTTTTAATCCTATACTAACTGTTTCAATAAGCAAGCATGTCATTTATCACATCTTGCCAACAAGTTACAGTTTTAACCCTTTTAACTGTTCTCCTGCCCTAAATGGCTAAAAACTGATTAATGAGAATGAATCACAAAAGTTTTATAAATGCCCGAGGAGAGATCGATCTCGGATTGGGCGAGAGGGGTGCCTTAAAATCCTTCCCTTCTCGTAACCTTGCTCCCAAACCTCAGATATCAAGGTGACGATGGACCAGTCTGCAAGCCTTTTCTAATCAAAACAAATGTAGCAGGTGTTTCAAGTTCGGTTCCTTGGGTGGCATACCTTCAAAACCCATGTGGTGACTCTAAATTGAGCTTTTCGCAGCACTTTTCCAAAAGGGCACACCCGACAAAACCAGATTTTTAGGGGAGTGTGCCCATAGTGGCGACTCTGCTGGGAACTTATTACATTGCTCTATACTTGGAAATTAATACGCTTGAGAACAATCCTTCAAAAGTCTATCAAAACAGTACGCTTCACGCTGCTGAAGAACGGAATGTTGACTTAACAGGATCCTGTGTCCGACCAATCTAAACTGGGACTCTTCCGATTGTTCACCTGTGTAGTTTTCTCCAAGTATCAATTAATAAAAGTGAGTCATATTTTAAAAGGCATTTTGCAAGCATTGCGGATCTCTCTCATTAATCATTCTTTTGGCATTCTTCATGTGCATTGATGTTGGCTACCCCCGTTGAGGTATTTTGGGTAACAAGCATACTTTACTAGAGCCCGGGGTCCTCAAATGCCCAACAATCTTGGACGATGATGAGTCATACTACCGTTTGATCGTTGCTCTGCAATACACGTTGCAGCAGGAGGTATATCGTGGCTTTAGTTTGAGGAACCCCTTCAAACCAAACCCGACCTTTACATGTACAAAACTCTAGAACTCTCCAACCTAGGATAGGTACCCGCAGGGTAAGATTATTTGCATCTAACCCCCATATACTGTCTATGTGTTACTGCTTTTCCTATCGCATGCATTGTACATATATATTGTTTTGCGTAGGAGCATGATAGGGCAGCTTTTAGGTTGTCTCTCTTTCAGCTCTGTCTTATGATTATTAGGATTCTGATGAAGAGTCATGCATCTCTATGCTGCACGTTGTTAATTTTCAAAGTCCTTAGATCAACGAGACTTTGGGAAATCAAGACTTTCTAGGTCCTTGTTTAATGCCCGATCGAGGTTTCAAACAGAAAACAAAGAACAACAGAGAGAATGTCGTGATACTTACACCATCCAGGTTAAGTGTTAAACACTTACACCGTTTTGGCTAAGTGGAGTGTTGCCACCTACACCGCCCTGGTTTCGGTATCACGTCATCTACACCAAGTTGTTCCGACCTCCAAGGTTGAAACCTCGAGAGCGGAATAGTAAAAGCCTTAGACTATTTTGACATTTCTTAGTGTTAAGGATACACTATCGAAAAGAATTCCGAGGATTCTGGCAGCATCCGAATATCATGAGATAAGCTCGTCTTTAGTTCTAGAGTCTAGGAGGACACCGACGAAGACGACATGTGCATTGCATTCTAATTACTGCAGGAACATCACTGAGCTCTTATTTTACTTTGCTGACCAAAGCTCTAGGCCACTTCATCGAAGGGAAGACCAAACCTACTTGGAGGCGTCTACTGGGGTTTTTGCAAAGGCTTGCAAGGCTGCCACTCCATCAAATACAGCAGCATCACCAACAGGTTCATTATTAATTCCAAGGCCATATCCCCCTTCCTCGGTCATTTCCAATGGAAGGGCAAACAGAATTGTTTGAGCTGAAAAAGGTTCTACAGAAAATGAGCTAGAAAATGGACAAGCAAATGATTATGGTCCATGGGCTGGTAGGCCTTTTTACCTCCGCCATGTCAAAGCCAAATCTGGGGCCAAATACTAATGATGCCCAAATTCAAGAACCTCCACAACTCTACCACATTCCTACGTTTGGAACCAAGCTGTGCTCAAAAGACATGTTCAAAGATCTGGCTGAATTCTATGAGGCCAGAACTCACCTAAAGGAGGATGCTGGATCCTTGTCCGAAATAAACACTAAAGGGGAGGACATGCATAGTGATGAGCTCAACCCTAAAGGCAAAAGAGTGCATCCCGTTGTTAGTGCAATGTTGTGCAGTTGCAAGGCAAGCAAAGGCTCCACCTTGAACCCTCAATCCAGTCTCCTATGGGCACACATCCCTAAAATTTATGAAATGATTGGGTGCACCCTTTTTAGGAAAGCGCGGTGAAACGCTTGCAATTTAGAGTCACCACTCAGGTTTTAGCGATATGCACCCAAGGAATCAAACTTGAAACGCTTTGGTATATTTTGATTGGAAAAGGTTTTGTAGACTGGTCCATCGTCACCTTTGATATCTGAGGTTCGGGAGCCAGATTACGAGAGGGGAAGGGTTTTAAGGCACCCCTCTTGCCAATCCGGAGATCGGTCTCTACTCTGGTATTTTGTAAAACATTTGCAATTTTTTCTCTTTAATCATTTTTAGCCAATTAGGGCGGGGGAACAGTTAATGGAGATTAAACTGTAACAAGTTGGCAGGATGTGATAGATGGCATGCTTGCTTATTAAAACAGTTAGTAAATATTGAAAACAGACTCCTGTGAGAGTTTTAACAGATTGGGACACACTGTTCAAGTGTGACGTGCTCAAAGAGACTCTCACTACATGCTAATCCAACCTGCGTACGACACATCGAAACAAGCGTGCGCCAATAAGCTCAAACCATAGCTCTTATTTTCAACCCTCTGGGCTCTGGAGATGACCAGTGCACACCTAGGACAAACCAAGTAGTTGATATAGCAGGGAATATACAGTTATGAAGTGTTTAAAAAGGCTATATATGGAGCCATAAAAGAATAAACACCCCCTTAAAGAGTGAGGGGACAAAAGCAAAGGCAAAGGCCTAATTACCATACAAGGGCCAGCCACCGGACTGGGGCAAATAGGCGCACACTGGTAGATAACTTTCTACGCCAGTTATACTCCCTTTATCCAATGCTTGGCTTTGCACTTTCTGAGTTCTGGAACATGACCAGAAGGATCCCAGAGGTACTCCATAGCGACATAAATGAATATTAAAAAAGTAAAACTAGCAAACTTAACTATGGGAAGCAGTAAACTGGTTATTAGGCATGCTCACAGTGATATATGAAACATAGAACAAAAAACAACTAAACACTGATCCCCACGCATGTACTGCACGTACAGCCATGACTGGCGTATGTATACTTGGAACTCGCGTGCACCAGTTATAACCATGCACAGTTTTGAAACCTTGCCAGCTTTAGGGCTAGGACTGGTATTGATTACCAGCTTTGGCCCTGCTAGCCCTCCTTAGGGATCAGAACAAAATGGAATGCAAAGGTGTTATACCTTTGGTTTTTGAGTTTGTTGGAGAGTTTGAGCTTGAACTTGGCTTTGAAAGGGGAATGTGGGTGGAAGGTTACTATGGTGTATGAGGGAAACTTCTTGCTTACTCTTTCAAGGGGAAGAAGAGAGAGTGAGTAAGGAGTTTGAGAGGAAGTGAACTAGATTCTTGAATGCTCTAGGTTTTTGTAACCCCTTGCATATAAATGCAAGGGGGGTATTTATAGGGGATGGACTAAGAGATGAGGGGGTTATAACCAGCTAAAAATGGCTGGTTGGGTTCGGAGGGAAGTCTCTTGCATTAAATGCATGGGACTAGTTGATGGGTTGGTTGCATGAGAGAGGGGGAACATCCCCTGCCCAAACCACTCATCAAACGAATGTATAACTTACTGGGGTGGCCCAAAAGTCTTGTGCATGTGACTGAGTAAAGGTGATTTGACTAGCTTTGATCAGCGTACACCTGTAAGGGACCTGCGTGCGCCATGCCAATCCCAGTCATTGGTCAAAGTTATCGATGACTGACATGTGGCAGTAGACTAGCGTATGCCTGTATAGAACCAGCGTATGCAAGTAGGGTTTTGCTAAGGCCTTTTGGTTCTAGCTCGAAGGGTTTGATGGAGGTTTGAAAGAGGTTCAGAACGCTCAAAACTCAAACACACCAACATTCTCGAGGGATTCTTGACCTTTGTAGACACTCCAATCCGGACCTCGGAGAGTCTTTGTCCACCCCGATGATGAAATAGAGGAAACGATACCTTTGCGAGCTTGAAAAAGGATCTCCTTTAAAACCAAAAACCCAACAAATCCAACAAACCCAGCCAAGACCAGCCAAGCCCAATAAAAAGCCCAAAAGACTCTGGACCACAGGAGGAGGCACCGTGCGGAGCCAAATTGGAGCGCACGGCACCTTGAGAATTCAAGGGACCGTGCGCAGCCAAACTCCTCCGCACGGCACCTTGAGCTAAAAGCTGACTGGCTCAGAAAGCTGTCGGCCACGCCAGTGTGAGCCACAGCTGATGACTGGCTCAGCCGAAAATGCACTTCTGGCCCGCCCAGAAAATACCTCCACCATTTGAATTCAAAATCCTTGGCCATTTGCCTATAAATTAACCCCTCCACTCAAGGGAAAGGGGTCCCTTTTAGCCCTTCTTTTGAGTCCCTCCCTTACTTCTCTCTTGGCTCTCTCACTCTACTTTCTCTCTCTAAGTCTCTACACCCACTTTCTTACTTCCACTTCCATTTCCAAGCTTTAAAGAATGTCATTCCCAAAAGACCTTCTTTAAGTACTTTCACTCACTCCCTTCTCATCATTGAAGCTGATCTTTCATTAACTTCGAAGTCGCATCCCCAAAGACACTTAATCTTCCCTCACACACACAACCCTTTTTGTCTCATTCAACCTCTTCCATCTACATCCGTGACGATCCATCCATACCCGCGCACCAACAACCCTTGATCAAGCTCGAAACTAAAGGTACAAACTAGTTTCCTCGGACTAGACCTTGTTCTGGTCCTGAGGGGACTTTTCTGTCAGAAGGTCTAACCCCCTTTTTGGTTAGATACTGACCAAAAACTCATTTTCACAAAATAAAATAAACATAGTGCTGAGGTCGGGAAGCCGCGCGGTCTGTTGAACAGACGCGCGGCACCCTGACTCTCAACGCACGGCATGTCACATGCTAGTATTTTTGTAAGCAGGCTGTCTGGATCTGAGCTTTCCCTCTGTTGTGGTTGTCTGTATCTGCTGTTCACTATTCTTATTGCTTTTAAAATAAGACCATATCTACAAGCCATATCCCGGTTCTTTTAAAAGCTTTGTGAATCATCCCAAATGATCAAATATGTCAAAAACCACTTTAAAATCTTGTTTTGAGAAAAACAATGGCTTTTTGGGATGATCTTACTGCTGTGAGGCTTCTGATGAGTTTTCTGAAAGATGCACAAAGAAAGCAGTGGTCTAAATAATGTATTGAAAGTCTGCAACAGCCTGACGGGAGAGCAGGTACCACGCACGGCATGTTGAGGTGCCACACGCGGCAGCTCAGGGTGCCGCGGACAGCTTAGCCGAGATCCAGACAGTCTGTTGAACGTTGTTTATCCTCCCTGCTCACATCATTTTACCACTATTGTACAGACAGCACCACATGCACGTCAATGTGATATATTCCCCATGTCCCTTCCCCGCTACTTGTTTTATTAAAGAGTTTGATATTCCGAAAAATATCGAAGATCCCCCCCTTCTCTTTTGAAAACATTAAGTAGAGACCGATTTTCTCCGGGCGAGTGGGGTGCTTTTTAAAGAAAAACCTTCCCCATTCGTAACGTGGCTCCCGAACCCAACATCTCAACGTTTTCGCTAGACCAAAAGCCTTTTCCAAACGACTCTTCGATTTCTCGGATGATCCATTTCAAAAATCCGAGTGGCGACTCTTCGAGTTGGCGCTCCTTTCTCCGGGCGCCAGGAGCCCACAGTGGCGACTCTGCTGGGGAACTTTACTTCATCCAATTTTTTTTAAAAAAAAAAATGCTCAAAAATATTGGATGATCAAGAGGGCCAAGCTTGAAAGGTGTTTTCAAAGGGGGATTTTTCAAATATCTTTCGGAAGATTAAGCTCTTTTATCTTGTACACTTTGCACTGCACAAGACTCGCTAGCGTATTTTGGCTACCTTGCCCGGTTTACTGGTGACAAGCTCTCCCGAAATGCCTAGCAACCCTCGACTATGATGAGCCATCGTGCTGTTCGACCATTGTCTTGCAATACACTTGACATGGGGTAGTACATCTTGGCTCTAGTCCGGGGAACCCTTCTGAGACCAAAATCAGCCTTTGCACTTGTACATAGCCATAAAACCATCCCAACTAAGACAGGAACCCATGGTTAGGACTTATGTGTTATATCCTGTTTATGTGCATTTTATTTCTGTACACCCATCATTCATGCATCATTGCATTTTACGGGCTAGAGGATTGGACTCCCTTAGAATCCTTTAGGACCCTCCAGTCGGTCTAGGAGACCTTAAGTCCATGGAGTTTGTGATACCTCCGGTGTTTGCCGTGCCCGAACGGCTCCCTTGGTTTGGATCTAGCCTTGAGCACGTGCGTATTTGGATTCCGGTGGTCATATTGCTCTGTCTCGGATGGTCACGATAAGGAGATTGGCTCGGGTTCCGACCCGTTAATTCAACCTGACGGCACCTACCCGGACTACCGAAAATCTTCTGTACAAACGTCTTAAGTGAGATTCAAGCCACGGTAGGTCCTAGGCCTTGTTTCTGGGAGATGGGTAGAAGTAGGACGAGCATTTGGATCGATTGTGAGTCGCTCCCTTTTGACTTGTTGCCAGTACTGCCAACATTGATCGCCTGCGAAAGAAGGAAGCTGTACCCAATTGGTTTCGTCTGTCCCGAAGACTAGTCCGTGTAGACACCCTGGAAGGAACCCCACTGTTTGAAGTCCAAGTCGATCAAGAAGAGCAACAGTTGTTAGAAGAGACCATAATAGAAGAACCCATAGTCTTAATCCTGCCCGAAAACCCTTTACCCATGGCTGACCAAAGAGACGGGATAGAAGAGTTCAGGCAGAACATGGCAAACATGGACATTCAGTTTAAACAGTCCTTTGCTGGTGTCGATGCGCAACTCAAGGCTACCGTGGTCTCCATGAAAAACGACATGAACATGATGATGGAAAGTATGCAGGAAATCCGTGATAAGCTTCTGGCTAGGTGGCCTGAGCAACCCAAAGAAGAAATACCAGCAGCTGATCCCAGCTTGGCCGCCCTCATAGCTAATATTGGCGAATTGGAGGAGTCAGTCCAGGAGACTAAGCGACTTGGGGAAGGAGAAATCGACATGAACAAGCTGTGCCTTTTCCCCAAGGCCAAGTTGCCAGAAAAATTCAAAGGTGTGGACTTTGCAAAGTTCGATGGTACCGGCGATCCGAGGGCCCATCTTCAAGGATATGTTGGCTCCCTCACCATGCGTGGCATCGAAAAGGAAGCTATGGCCCAATTGTTCCACGAATCCCTATCTGGGCCAGCTCTACAATGGTTCCTCTCTCTCGAGCCATCCAAGAAAAGGACTTGGGAAGACGTTGGGACAGCTTTTGTGGCCCAATACGACTTCAATGTTGACCTAAAAATGACCACGAAGGAGTTGGAAAGCACCAAGATGAGTGAAAAGGAAAACTTTGCTGACTTTGTCAAACGTTGGAGGGCCAAGGCTGCCCAAATGCAGAATAAGCCTGATCTGAAAGAGCAGATACGGATAATAACCAAGAACCTGCCAAGCTCTTTTGCTCTTTACATGGTTCTTTCCCAGGCGGCCCCGAATTTCGAAACCTTTTATGATTCTGGACTGGCCGTAGAAGAAGTTTTGCGAGATAGAACTTTGGAAAAGATAGAGTCAGGATCAGGGTCGAAATCCAAAAGAGCGTATTCAGGAAACAGCAACGTTCTCTTCAGGAACAATAACCAAGCAGGAACCTCATCCACCAAACCTATGGAAGTCAACCAAATTTTCGAAAAACCAAAATCCCAGAACCGAACCTTCACCCAATTCAGCACTCCCAGATCCACTCTTCTTAAGAAACTCACAGAAATTGGAGTATTGAAACCTCTTCTGCCGCCACAAACCATTCTACCGAATCTCAACCAAAATGTCTACTGTGACTTCCACCAAATGCCTGGCCATACCACCGATAACTGCATCCGCCTCCGCCATGAAATCCAAAACCTCATAGATAACAAAATTGTTGATGCTCCACCCTTAGATAAACCAAACATTGTTACAAACCCCCTACCACAGCATAATGCCCTCTTCCGTATCAACCAAATCACCTTAGCCGAGAATCAGAGCATCCCAGAATTTGACCCTACCCTGTTCATTACTCCTGATATCGAACCAATCCCTGCTGGTGAAATTCCTGGAGGGACCGCCTTCCGTTCCATATGGGAATGGGAAGACACGTGGGGAGAGTTGATCGCTGACTGGGAAGAATTTGAGGCTACCAACTTCCAAAGGAACGACGAACCCTTATTCGAAACCGGATGGGAGGTTGACTGGCAGAACATCCAAGCAGATCCTCTTGACGGGTTCTCTCTGTATGCACTGTTTGAAAATCAAGGAGAAGAATACCAAGTTTTTCAAGATGTACCTGAGTGGGAATGGGACCCGACCCCAGACGAGTACCAGCTCATGGCCTGGAATGACCCTTTGGATACCTTCACCCTGCCAGCGCTGTTCGGTGAAGAACACCAGCCTGGATATCCGTCTGAGATGATGACCTACAACTGGCCAGAATTTGCCCCTCTTCGCTCGCATTTCTCTCACCTTAACGAATTTGTCATCAATAATTTGCACGGCAATGTGGACCTCACCCCGTACCCGAATCTCCCTGGAATCGAAGAAGAGGTCGCCAGTAACGAGTGCGACCCGATGGACTACCTTGTCGACGGGACTGAATCCGAACCTTCTGCTACTTTTCCAAAGGATGCCGACGTCGCCATGATGAACTTGTGGGAAGGTGAACCAGGGGCCGAAACGAACCTGTGGGCTAGCACCGAGGTGGTCAACATAAAGGTGGGGAACGAAGAATGGACTGTCAATAAGACAGTAATGGAGGCTGAAAGTTGGACATCTGAGGATCTGTGGGATGACCTAGTCATTGCTGATCTAGCCGCTAATCTGCAAGATACAACTATCGGAAACAAGCGCAAAGCCCTGGCCGACCTATGGAGTGAGGAATCAAAGTACCGCCAGATTGATCATTTAACCAGAAGCGGCCGTGTTTACCAACCTCCGAATCTTCAAGTCGGAGAATCTTCCAACCCTGCAGCCTCAGGACCCTCTGATCCCTTTACCACCCCAGTCAAAAACACCTTTCGACCCTTTGACCCACCGGCCAAGGAACCTTCCCGACCTGAAAAGGACCCCGAAGGGATGATCAAGCGCCAACTTCAGCAAACCAATGCCAAGATGTCCGTCTGGGACGTGCTGGTTCATTCCACACACCATCGTGAAGGTCTCATCCAAGCATTCTCTCAACTAAAGGTTCCTTCCGCTATAACCCCCGATGAGCTTGTGGCATTGATCAAAACCATACCCGTCAAACATGCTATCATCTTTACTGATCAGGACTTACCTGCCGAGGGAACTGACCACAATCGGCCGTTACACATCACTCTGAAATGCCATGGCAAATCGGTTCCGGTAATCCTGGTTGACAACGGCTCGGCGATTAATGTCTGCCCACTCCGCGTCGCCTACTGCTTGGGGTACAAAAATAAGGACTTCTCTCCATCGGAAGTCAAAGTCCGAGCATACGACAACACTCGGAGAGATGTAGTGGGGACTCTCATGATACCCATAACCTTCGGACCGTATCAGACAGAGGTAGAGTTTCACGTGGTAAACATTCCCGCCTCTTTTAACTTGCTACTAGGAAGACCTTGGCTGCACCGACCGGATATCATGGCTGTGCCCTCTACGCTCCATCAGAAGATTCGGTTGGGACTAGAAACAGGAATGCTCACTATCCACGGGGACTCTGGAATCCATGCCCCTGTGGAAGACAATGCCCCGCTCTTAAAAATTCAACACGGGGAAGAAGACATCGCTCTGGGAGGCTTCTCTCTGGATACCTCCCGGTCTGTCTATTCGGTCAGAATTAACGACGACTTTGCTGTCAGCAATGTTGCTATCAAGATAATGAAGAAGATGTCCTACATGCCGGGGTTAGGACTGGGAAAGAATCTTCAAGGCCCCGCAAAATTTGAAGCTCAAGGCACTTTGATGCGCACTACTGGCCTGGGATATTCACCTTCAAGCAACAGCAAGATGAAAGGAGATAGGCTAGAAGATTATTTCGTCAGGGAAAAAGCAAAACAGGTTTACCAAGGCCAGCCAGAACCGTTCTGGGACAAAGAAACCAACACCTTTTTGCCAGGATTTGAGATATTTGCGAACGATGTTTGGCCAGAAAGGGACGAAGAAACTGAAACGGTGAAAGGGCAGAAGGAACCAGCTGACTGGATTGAGGTCTTCGCCCTGGGTAGTCTCGCGACTCTGTTCAAGGACGACGAACCAATGGGTACAGTTGTGGAAGCAGAAGTGTTGATGACAGAACAGGATACTCTCGGAGACCCAACTTCACTCATCATGGATGCTCTGGAGAGTACAAGAATTGGACCTTCATGCCAAATGCAACTCATTGTGGATCTGAGTCTGAGTCTGTCATGTCTTCTGAGTCTTTTGAATCTGTCGAGTCTGAGTTGGTGCCTCTCGGCCCAAACTTTCAGAGTCTGTATTTCGAATTCGAACCCACCCATGTGTATGGTGGCCCCGAGGCCCCCGTTAATAATGAAATGAATGAATCTGATTCTGCTTACTTTCCCGACTTTGAAATAAACTGCGTCGACCCTGATGGTGAAGAGATTAATTTCAATGGGGACATCCCCAAAGAAATTAGATCCCTAATCGAAAGGGAAGATGAGAGGCACGCTCAACCTGTAAAAGAAGAAATTGTTTTAATAAATCTGAGAGATGGGAAGAATCCTTGAATGATCCAAATCGGTTCCACGCTGTCCGCCGAAGAACGCGAAGCCCTCGTAAACTTACTCAAAGAGTTCGAAGACGTGTTTGCCTTGTCACATGCGGATATGCCCGGAATAGATCCAGAAATCGTGGAACATCGGATTCCCCTTTATCCCGGTGCAAAACCAGTAAAACAGAAACTGAGACGCATGAGGCCTGACTGGGTGCTTAAGATAAAGGAAAAAGTCACTAAACAGATCAACGCCGGATTCCTGATGGTAACCGAATATCCGCAATGGGTCGCAAACATCGTCCCTGTGCCGAAGAAGGATGGTAAGATAAGAGTCTGTGTTGATTTTCGGGACCTCAACAAAGCTAGCCCTAAAGATGACTTCCCGTTACCACACATCGATGTGCTGGTTGACAACACCGCCGGCCATGCTTTACTCTCTTTCATGGACGGTTTTTCGGGATACAACCAAATCCTCATGGCTCCAGAAGATCGGGAAAAGACCACATTTGTCACTGAATGGGGGACGTATTGTTACCGAGTTATGCCTTTTGGACTGAAGAACGCAGGGTCTACTTACCCGAGAGCCGCTACGACGCTATTACACGACATGATTCACAAAGAGGTAGAAGTCTACGTTGATGATATGATCGTCAAGGCCAAAGAGCGAGAGGGACATCTCCCCGCACTCCGAAAGTTCTTCGAAAGGATCAGGAAGTACAAGATGCGCCTTAATCCGGCCAAATGCACATTTGGAGTCACTATAGGGAAGATGCTTGGGTTCATGATTACTACCAGAGGTATCGAAGTCGATCCATCAAAGATCAAAGCCATCCTAGAAATGGAGCCGCCGCGATCTGAGAAGGATGTAAGGAGTTTCCTTGGAAAAGTACAGTTCATCAGCAGGTTCATTGCAAAGTTGACTTCGACCTGCGAACCCTTATTCCGCCTACTCAAGAAAGGAGTACCATTCACTTGGGATGATAGATGCCAGAAAGCTTTCGAAGCCGTCAAAACCTACCTGCCAGTACTGACACTGCCCGTAACAGGAAAACCTTTGATCCTATACCTGTCGGTCACCCCGTCTTCAATGGGGTGCATGTTAGCACAGGAAGGAGATGATGGGGTTGAAAGGGCTGTCTATTACCTCAGTAAAAAGATGGTCGGACCTGAAGAACGTTACACTCCTCTAGAAAAGACGTGTTGGGCACTCGTATGGGCTTCCAAGAAGTTGAGGCACTATATGCTAGCTTACCCGGTAAAATCTGATATCTCGGATGGATCCTCTAAAGTATCTGTTCGAAAAACCGGCTCTCACAGGCAGAATGGCGCGATGGTTGCTAATGCTAGCCGAATTTGAATTAAAGTATGTCATCCGAAAGTCAGTAAAAGGGAGAGCCGTCGCAGAATTTCTGGCCGATTGCCCAGTCGAGGGTGGAGAAGATGCCGAATTCAATTTCCCTGACGAAGACATAATGACGACGGCCGAGGATGTTTGGCAGTTGTATTTTGATGGAGCAGCCAATCAGAAGGGGTTCAAAATTGGTGTGTTGCTAATATCACCCGACGGGTCGCACATCCCGTTGGCATTTAAACTCAACTTTGAGGTCACCAATAATCAGGCGGAATATGAAGCTTGCATTATGGGCATGGAAGCAGCCATCGAGATCGGTATAGAAAAACTGGAGGTCGTGGGAGATTCAAATTTAGTTGTGTCCCAGGCGAATGGCGACTGGAAGGTTAGGGAAGAAAAGCTGAAGCCGTATCATCAGGATCTCGAAGATCTTATCCCCCACTTTAGCAAGGTGACGTTCACTCACGTACCGAGGCTCAAAAATCAATTCGCAGATGTTTTGGCAACATTGGCATTAATGGTCGAAATCCCCGTTGGCGTAAAGCTAAGGCCAATTGTGATTGAACAAAGAGATATACCAGCACACCAGCACGTCATGACAATTGACGAGCCCGATGATGGTCATCCATAGTATTATGACATCTGGAGATATGTGGAAAGAGGAGAATACCCCATGGAAACAAGCAAAAAGGACAGGATCGCTGTCCAAAGGATGGTTGCCCAATACATCATCTATGGAGGAAACCTATACCAGAGATCGCACTGTGGTACACACAAGCTCTGCATCCATGGAGAAGATGCGAAAAGAGTGATGGAAGAAGTTCACGAAGGTGTATGCGGTCCCCACATGAATGGCATAATGCTCGCCAAGAAGATCCTCAGACAGGGATATTTCTGGACTACCATGGAAATAGAATGTGTAGAGTACGTGCGAAGGTGCCGAAAATGCTAGATTCATGCCAATCTTACGCATGTTCCACCGCACGAACTACAGCAAATGACCTCGCCATGGCCTTTCTCAACGTGGGGGATTGACGTCATCGGAAGAATCGTGCCGGCAGCTTCCAACGGCCACAAGTTCATTTTAGTAGCCATCGATTATTTCACGAAATGGGTAGAAGCTGCCTTCTACACCACTCTAACTGCAGTTCAAGTTGCACATTTCATTAAGCAGCATGTCATTTATCGGTATGGCGTCCCTCAAGCTTTCGTATCCGATAATGGGGTTCATTTCAAAGGGAGAGCTCGAGAAGTATTGGATGAGTTCCAAATCCAAGTGCACAAGTCAACAACTTACCGGCCGCAAACTAATGGCGCTGTGGAAGCAGCTAACAAAACAATCAAGACCATTCTGGAAAAGACCATTCAATCTGCAAGGGACTGGCATGAACAACTACTCCTAGCCTTGTGGGGGTACCGCACATCTGTAAGAACACCGACGGGAGCAACTCCTTACTCCCTGGTTTACGGGATGGAAGCAGTACTTCTCATTGAATTGGAAGTCCCATCTCTTCGAACCATGATTGAATGTGAAGTTCAAGAGGCAAAATGGTTGAGCAATCGGTTCGAAGAACTTATGCTATTCGATGAACGTCGGTTAAGGGCTCTTTACCACATTCAAGGGTATCAGCGAAGGATCGCACGGGCATTTAACAAGAAAGTGAAACCTAGGGACTTGGCGGAAGGTGATATGGTTTTGAAGGAAATTCGGGCCCGATTTATGACTCACCAGGAAAGTTTCGGCCAAAGTGGTCTGAACCATACATCATCAAAACTATTCTATCGGGAGGAGTTGCGCAGCTCATTGACCTGGACGGAAATGAATTCTCAACTTTGGTTAATTTGGATCAACTCAAGCGCTACTACCCCTGAGAGAAGCTCGCTGGGCTGAAAACCGCAAGGGCGGGCAGTCCCAGGCAAAAATTAGAGCAAAAGCCTATTAGGATGAAAACCCGTCAGGGCATCCTAGGCAAAAGTTAAGGCATACAATAAATGAGCTCGCTAGACCGAAAACCCGAAAGGGCGGTTCTAGGCAAAAGTTAGAGCGCAAAAGGAGAGTGTTAAAACCAGAGCGAACCCTATCCTAAACTACGTCATGACCTGATTCCTTCGCTAGGAGGATACGTAGGCAGTCTCACACCGAGACCCGGTCATAATCTATCAAAATAAAAATCCAGGTTGAGAAGGCTTAAAGAACAAAGTCAAGGAAGGGGAAACCCTCCAAAACTCGTTTTATTAACACAATTACTTCTACTACATAAGGTTGAGCAAAGTTTTCGAAAACAAAAGAAGCACGGCACGATAATGAAGGGTCCTCAGTTTATTCAACGATCGGGGTGGTAAGGTCGAGTCAATTTCCTTGAGCTCCAGCCCTTGCAGCAATGTCCCTCCTGAGCCACTTACGATAGCTCCCACGCATCGCCACAGAAGGGTAAGGATGTGCATCGGTCACCTCGCGCGTCCTCCAGAAACGTTGGTAATGGCAAAGAACTGAATGGTTGAAGAGAGGCATCACTACGTCCACAAGAACCTCTACGGGGGCCTCCTACCTCAAGCCGAGTTGACGTTGGATGCGATAAGGGATGTAGAAGGTTAAGACTTCCAAACCAGCAAGAACGACCCACTGGGGGCCCATGTAGTGCACCGTCATGGGCGGGAGATCCAGCCAGCGACACCTCCAAGAAATGGTCTCAGCTCGCCGGCGCCTGAAAAAGTCCACCCACTCAGCCTCCTCTGTCAACAAACTCGAAACATCGCGAGAGAGTAACCTCGCCTCGTATAACCAGTTTACCCGGAGGGATGGTCAGCACATTCACTTTGTCGCAAAGCCAAATCTACGAAAAGAGAGAAAACAAGTAAGAAACCATAGAAAGCCCAGCCGAGTGTTGAGGTAAAGCAGAATGTGTGGAGAAACCAGAAAAAGGAGAGCCGAGTGAGAAGCCAACCTGTAGGAGGAGAGGGCTACCCCCGAAAGTCTCGGTCTCTTCAAAATGAACCTTATCCAAACCAATCAGTGTCTCAGCCAAAATCATTGGAATCACATCTTTTCGGGCCTCAACCTGAGCAGCGACGTTAACCAATGCCGAGCTAGCATGACCAACGGAAGGGACCAAGAGGTAGGCCGCAAGCAAGCACATGCAGAGGGCGGTCATGCGTCGAGTCTGATAAGTCATGTCTCCAAGGTCGCCAGGTGGAGAAAACAGCTCGATAAGACGCATGACATTGAGATGGCCATTCCTGACCAAGTAGCGAGCAGCACCATCACTTAATCCAAAGGCCACGACCAAGACTCTGTAAGCACTCTCACGCACGGGAGGAACAATGACCTCCCCTGAGCCAAAACCCCCGAGGTATGCACGGAACTCCTCGATAGTGGGACAAAGTCCCTGCTCGCCGAAACGGAAGACATGGACCTCCGGATCCCAAAAACTCACGGCTGCCAAGCTCGGGACGAAGGCGAATGTTGCGGAGGTACCTCATGGAGTAGAGACCGTGAGCTCAAAAGTTGAGTCAATCAACACCTTCCATAGAAGCCAACCATGGACGGAGCGAGTCGGTGAGAGAAAGAGCCATTTCAAGGAGCAAAGAAAGAAGACAAGAGTTGGATGAGGTGTGGAGAACATAGAATGAGAGAGCTTGAATTTATAGGAGAGGTGGAGAAGACAACTTCAACTTTCAAAGAGCCTCGGGTTTCAAAAGTGCAAGTTTTCCATGACTCCTACATGGAGAAAAGTGTGGTCAAGTCCCAAAAGGTTCAAAACAGACATGCACTGGTTCGAAAATGCCATTGCATGGGTCAAACCCCAACCCCCGAGCAATCTGCCTTGGAAAACAGCAAAACTGGAATCTATCAGGAAAGATGCCTCGCGTGGCACCTTGCCGCGTCGCACGGCATGTTGAAACCAAGGAGATCCCACAGTAAAGTGATTAAGGTACCGTGTGA
Source organism: Rhododendron molle (assembly GCA_025413875.1). NCBI lineage: Eukaryota > Viridiplantae > Streptophyta > Magnoliopsida > Ericales > Ericaceae > Rhododendron > Rhododendron molle. The sequence goes on along the minus strand of CM046391.1, from coordinate 20,733,513 downwards.
CAGGTTTTGACCCGCACGGCACCTTGGGCGGTCCGCATGGCAGGTTGAATCTGTATTTCTGTAGTTTTTAGCAGCAACATGCCAAAATGGAATCGGGGCACTATGAAACACCAGCAACCACCAGAACACACTCTAACGGGTATTTGGGACTTCAGGGATGTTTCGTTTCAAGACAACTCCCAGGATTCGTCGTCGTGGCACAAAAACTCAATAAAATCCGTTTCTTAGGCCGTGTCAAGGTGTCAAAGTCCGTTTCGGGTCATTCCAAGTCATTCTTTTAAGTCCTACAGGTCATAATGGTCGAAAGTGACTTAGTCCAGATTCCGATTTGTCCTGAGTCAAAACTCGAGAATGTCACATGCTAAAGTCAACATTTTCCTACTTTTCGAGTATACTTCAAAAGCAAAGTAGAATTTCCAAGTCTCGTATCAAGATTTCAAGGTTGCTATACGGAGTCAGTTGAGAAGATGTCTGTATGAAGTCTTGTATGCAGAGTCAACTTTACAATGGTTTGCCCAATTGTTTTCTTTGATTTCTATTTCATTGTCAATATGTTTCGGTTGTTAATATGTCACTCATTCTTAACCTCACATTCAACTCAATCTCGTTGATCAACGACTGGTTGCATTGCCTGGTCAATGTTTTGGCTATTCAGTTTTCTTCACACAAACCAAAGAGAATTGAATGGCATAAACAATGAAAGTACAAGATCTCTGTATATAAATTCAAAAGCATCTATGAGTCAGAGTACAGAAAAGGGCATAATGGCCCAATGATCGAAATCCTATCTACCGAGGGCAAACAGGCGCCCTACAAAAAGAGCACGCAGGCTCCGTCAAAAGCACAAAACAAAAGAGGAGCTCAACTCTCGTCATCCTCGCCCTCGTCCTCGCTCTCCTCCTCAGAGACCTCCTCGACCGCCGGAGAGCTGCTCGCAGCCTTAGTGCCGGTCGCTCTAGGCACAGTATCTCCTGAGGTGACCTCCAGGTCAACATTTGTAGGCTTGGGAGTATCGTCCTCAGAGACGTCAATAGGCTCGTCCTCGGTCCCTACAGAGCGTCGTGTCCTCTTCGATGCCGGCTCCTCCCGTGAGCCAGCAGAGGAGACCTGTCGTACTATCGGGCAGACAGACTTCCGCCGCAACCCTCGTGGAGCCCCTCCTCTAGCCTGCAATGGTATAAAATTCATGTGATATTTGCATTATAATCATAATATAAACGATATAAGTAAAGCAAATGACTAAAGTTCAAGAGTATACCATCGACCCACCAACGCGAGGCAACACCTCCGGAGGGTGGCCCATGGCGTACTGCCTCACCAGCTGCTTCAGGCCCATCATGGCCTCCACCATCTCCGTCACGTACCCTGGAGGAGCCTGCAATGAAGGAAATCGATCAGAACATGTGAAAAGAGCGAATGTACGAAGGAAGGAAACCATGTTATACCTGAGCGAGAAACTCTAGAGCCTCCACTGCAGGGCGTGGCACTACAACCAGGCCCGGAGCTCCCTGGGGAGTCGTATCCACTGTCCAAGAGAGGGCGGGGAAGCTAGTGCCACTTGGGCCCATGCCCTCACTGCGACCTCTATCACCACGGCCCCCGTCTCCTGCTGACCCCGTCGCCTCTGTCTCTCTTCCTTCCTCCTTCTTCCAGCGCCCTCTCGTCACGCTGTCTTTGCCTCCCAAGCGGACCGTGCCCCCAGAACTTCGCCATCAATCTGAAACGAGTACTCCGCGTGGTCGGCCGACAAGGCGGCTTTGCCTCGAAGAAACGGCTCCAACTCGAGGTCCGGGCCGTGTGAACTACTCGATCTCCCTCCGTGTGTGTTGGTCTGTCCTCTGCACTAGTGTAGGAAGCAGCCGGGGACTCGATAGGCGTCCAGCCTAACGACTAGCGTGACACTCGGTCACCCAAGTACCATCTTGCCGGTAGTATGGGGACTCGAAAACACTCTCCCCCAGCAATCTCCTACTACGTACAACGTAGGGGATCTCGGCGTCCCACACCCGCCAATGACCTGTCATCAAAGATAAACAATATCAAGGTGCTGTTCGAATGGAAATAAGCGGGAAATAAGTATGAAAATGCCTTAGTACCTGATCAGGACGCAGCTCGTCCAAGTAAAGGCGGAAGGCATCCAGCTTGCCTCTTCCCCTCTTCACGCCCTTGTACTCTGTCGACCAGCGTAGGGCTCGGGGGAGTATCGTGTCATCGGGACACGTGGTCTCGAGAGGGTACATCTCTATCACCTCATACGTCAAAAGCTGCAATTCAAGGCATCGAAAGTTAGCACAAGATATACATTGAATGAGTACAAATGGAAAGCTAACTATTCACAAGAAAGGAAGAGAAATATACCTCCCAGACCCTCCAGTAGCCTCCAAGGCTCACTTCTGCCCCGCGGGAAAGAGAGCCCATGAAGGCATAGCATGTCCCCAGTGCTGCACCTCCCCACTCGAGGCGGGCGATCTCTCCGACGTCCCTCAAGGCTGGAAGAAGCGAAAGGTGTACTCGGTTGCGCCTGTTGGGAAACAGGGACGCACCAAGTAAGTATAGCAGAAAGCACCTCGCCATCTGCTCCTCCTCCGCCCTGTCAGTCAGGAGCCTCTCTGTCCAAAACCTGAGAAGCTGAGCATACTTCGCATCGTCTCCCTTTGCCTTCAGCTCGTACCCCAGCATTGCCCAGGAAGTGGCCTCGTCAAAGGAATAGGGTCACCTCCGACCCTGAGACTAGTGATCGCCGCAAAGTCCAACGGTGTCACGGTCAGCTCACCAAAGGAGAAGTGGAGGGTGTTCGTCGTATCCCACCACCTCTCAGCCAAAGCCCTCACCACCGGGCGGTCGTTGCACACGCCCCTCGCCAACACCCCTACAAACTCCCCGAAGCCTGCCTGCCTCACTATCTCCCGCGAAGCCTCAGGCAACCTCTCCCAGAATGTCGGCACAGCCGCCGAACCCCCGTAGCACGAGAGTGAGATTGCCTGTTACAACAAATCGACAAGTATTCAGTAAACAGGCATGACATGCAATGCAATGGTATACACAGATGCAATGAAATGAAATACGATGCATTGGAATTTGAAATGCAGATATTTAAAGTATACCTCGTCTCGGCGCAAAGAAAGGTGCTGCTGAGGGTCCCTCAAGACCAGAGCCTCGTCGTAAGTCGGCCTCCTCGGAGTGTAAGGGTCGAAAAGTGAAGGCACCACCACGTGCTGAAAAGGGACGTAGGTCGCCTCGTCGTAAAGCCCTCGCCCCTGCAACGCTAGGGTCGCCTCAGACACCACGGTGACGCGAGGAGCCATCACCCCGGCCTCCTCAGCTCGCCTCTCCTCAGCCTCCGGCTCTCTATCTCCCCCAGTCCCGAGCCCGGCCTGTAACTCCGCCTCGCGGGCCGCGAGTAAAGCGTCCGCCAACCCAGGAAACCCGTGCACTAACCCCAGCACGTCCTCCATGGATGCTGTCGCCAAGTAGTCGCCCAGGCCTATATAGCGTGACGACCCTGCACCTGTACCGCTGCCCACAAACATAGGCGGTGTGTCCTCCACCACCAGCTCCACCTCTGGCTCACCCTCGACGACGGGGGCCTTCCCCAAGTCGGTCCGAGGCTCTCTCACGGGAGAGGCCTCTGTCTCCTCCACCACCTGGTCTAAACCACCACCGTGGCCCTCTGTGGTCCTCTCCTCCACACCCATCGCTGCCTCTGACCGGCCCGAAACCTCGGCGTCACCTCTCGACTCCACTGCACCCGGAGTCTCCGCTTCCTGACCGTACCCGGCCAACACCACACTACCACCATCGCCACCACCACTACTGACCACCGCGGCAGCCCCGGCCGCGGCCTCCTCGGCCAATGCCGGCTGTACAGAAGTCCCCGGCTCGTCCCTGATTATCATATAGTCCCCCGGAAGGACGGAAGATGGTGTAACCTCGACCTGGGATGGTATATCGTCTTTGGGTTCCATGATCGTACTATATGAGAAAGGGAGAGAGAGAGCAGCAGCGAGAGAGAGAGAGAGAGCAGCGAGAGAGAGAGATACGAGGGAAAGGGAGAGATGATCGAGAGAGAGAGACAAGGATATAGCCGTGAGAGAGAGAGGAGTGATCGAGAGAGAGAAAGAGGGAAATTTCGAACGTGTGGGGTGTACTGTGTACACCCCGCGTATATATATATAACCCCCGAACCGGTTCTCTCGGAGACCAACGTTGGACGGGGTTCACAGCCAACTTGTCCGCACGGCACCTTGGAGTAGTCGCACGGCACCCTGGACGAATATACAGTGCCTCCAGTTTACTGTACCGTGCGTCCCTAAATTGACCTCGCACGGCATTGTGGATTATTTCGACTGTTCCATTTTCTGAAGACAGTTTGTGGCAGATTCGTTCGAATTCGTACGAGACAAGAAGTTTGAATGCAGGAATGGAAGAAGAAAAAGGGACTTTTCATTCAATAACACCCGGGGTAACCCCGGGATTTGCCATTACATTTCAAAAAAGGGCCTACTGCCCTCTTCTTCCTTCCTCTTCTTCTTCCTCCTCTCCTCCGACCCCGTTTCAGCCGCTAGACCCGTCCGAGTGGTCATCCGAACCGTTCGGATTACCCTCGGAGTCTTCCGCCGTGTCCTCCGAGTCATGCCCGAGGACGGACTCGGGGTCATGCTTGTCGTCCAGTTGATCGAAGGCGAAGTCCTGCAGGTTGGAGACGGCACGGCGAAGGGTCCGAATGGTGGAAATGAGCCTCGCAATCTACTCGTTCAAATGTTCGATCTCCCCGCGATAAAAGGCCATTTCGGCCTCGAGAGCACCCACTCGCGCTGCCAAATCATTGTTTGCCATACTCGAAGGTGGGCTGGTTTCAAAGAATACGAAGAAAGAAAGAGACTTTTGAGATTTCGTTGGTGGTGCATGGAATGAGGCACCACCATGCTTATAAAGACATCCCAGCCAACGAAGGGGCACGCCCGAAGTAATGACGCCCTTAAGCCTGTCAACTGTTCTCGGAAATCGAAAGGGTGCTTAGAAGAACGAGGTGCCGCGCGCCTCTGACCTGGCCCGCACGGCACCCTGGCTTCAGGAGGTTTAATGTTTTCTCGAAAATTGATCCAATCAGCCACCAAAATCCTCTTGGAAACTCAATCCTCAGCCGTTTTGCAGTAAAGATCCCTTAGAATGTCGTGCATCGGTTACGGCGCCATTTAATCCCCCGGGAATTCGCCGTATTCGCCTTTTTCTCGGAATTCGTCCTCCGGGACTCACCGTGACTAGTTCAAGGATTCAACATATTTTCCCCAGCAGGTCAAAAATTTGATTTTTCGCCTCCCGAGGGCTTGTCTCAAAAATTCAAAACTCGATTTTCGCCTCCCGAAGGCTCGTCTCAAAAATTCAAAACTCGATTTTTCGCCTGTCTCAAAAGCTCAAAATTCAATTTTCGCCTCCCGAGGGCTCGTCTCAAAAACTCAAAATTCAACTTTCGCCTCCCGAGGGCTCCTCTCAAAAACTCAAAATTCAATTTTCGCCTCCCGAGGGCTCGACTCAAAAATTCAAAACTCGATTTTCGCGTCCCGAAGGCTCGTCTCAAAAATTCAAAATTCGATTTTCGCCTCCCGAGGGCTCGTCTCAAAAATTCAAAATTCAATTTTCGCCTCCCGACGGCTCGACTCAAAAATTCAAAACTCGATTTTCGCCTCCCGAAGGCTCGTCTCAAAAATTCAAAATGCAATTTTCGCCTCCCGAAGGCTCGTCTCAAAAATTCAAAATTCGATTTTCGCCTCCCGAGGGCTCGTCTCAAAAATTCAAAATTCAATTTTCGCCTCCCGAGGGCTTGTCTCAAAAATTCAAAACTCGATTTTCGCCTCCCGAGGGCTCGTCTCAAAAATACAGTTTTCGCCTCCCGAGGGCTCGTCTCGCTTTTTCGTCTCTCGAGCCACGGTCTAACAGACCTAACATCTCCTCGTCTCTCGAGCCACGGTCTAATGGACCTAACGTCTCTCCTTGTCTCGATTTTCGCCTCCCGAGGGCTCGCCTCAATTTTCGCCTCCCAAGGGCTCGTCTCGATTTTCGCCTCCCGAGGGTTCGTCTCAAGCCTTTCACAATGCTTTAAATAACACACAGCACCGCAAGCACTTCTTTGCATGAGTTTGTCCTCCGGGACTCGTTTCTCGCATTGCATTGTCCCAATCGAACTACGCTGGTCTGATCCCTACAACGGGCACGAGGCAGCTCCCGAGCGCGACCACCATCGTTATTTACTTGCATTATTCGCTTTGTCTCTATTCAAAGACTTTAGAGCAACGGATTGGGATGCCTATTCTTTAAGCGTCACTGTACCAACTAAAGGTATCCGAGTTACGTTAAAGAGGACTCTGTAGACACCCCAATCCCGACCTCGGAGAGTCTTTGTCCACCTCGATGATGAAATAGAGGAAACGATACCTTTGCGAGCTTGAAAAGGATCTCCTTTAGAACCAAAAACCCAACAAATCCAACAAACCCAGTCAAGCCCAGCTAAGCCCAATAAAAAGCCCAAAAGACTCTGGACACAGGAGGAAGCACCGTGCGGAGCCAAATTGGAGCGCCACGACACCTTGAGAATTCAAGGGACCGTGCAGCCAAACCCCCCCCGCACGGCACCTTGAGCTAAAAGCTGACTGGCTCAGAAAGCTGTCGGCCACGCCAGTGTCAACCACAGCTGATGACTGGCTCAGCCGAAAATGCACTTCTGGCCTGCCCAGAAAATACCTCCACCATTTGAATTCAAAATCCTTGGCCATTTGCCTATAAATTAACCCTTCTACTCAAGGGAAAGGGGTCCCTTTTAGCCCTTCTTTTGAGTCCCTCCCTTACTTCTCTCTTGGCTCTCTCACTCTACTTTCTCTCTCTAAGTCTCTACACTCACCTTCTTACTTCCACTTCCATTTCCAAGCTTTAAAAAATGTCATTCCCAAAAGACCTTCTTTAAGTACTTTCACTCACTCCCTTCACATCATTGAAGTTGATCTTTCATTAATTTCGAAGTCTCATCCCCAAAAACACTTAATCTTCCCTCACACACACACCCCTTTTTGTCTCATTCAACCTCTTCCATCTACATCCGTGACGATCCATCCATACCCGCGCACCAACAACCCTTGATCAAGCTCGAAACTAAAGGTACAAACTAGTTTCCTCGAACTAGACCTTGTTCTGGTCCTGAGGGGACTTTTCTGTCAGAAGGTCTAACCCCCTTTTTGGTTAGATACTGACCAAAAACTCATTTTCACAAAATAAAATAAACACAGTGCTGAGGTCGGGAAGCCGCGCGGTCTGTTGAATGCAGGCGCGGCACCTCGACTCTCAACGCACGGCATGTCACATGCTAGTGTTTTTGTAAGCAGGCTGGATCTGAGCTTTCCTCTGTTGTGGTTGTCTATATCTGTTGCGGTTTCTGTCGCTTTTAAAATAAGACCATATCTACAAGCCATATCCCGGTTCTTTTACAAGTTTTGTGAGATCATCCCAAATGATCAAATATGTCAAAACCACTTTAAAATCTTGTTTTGAGAAAAACAATGGCTTTTGGGATGATCTTACTGCTGTGAGGCTTCTGATGAGTTTTCCGAAAGATGCACAAAGAAAGCAGTGGTCTAAATAATGTATTGAAAGTGCACACCGACGGGAGAAGCGGTACCACGCCGCGGCATGTTGAGGTGCGCGACGGCTTCGAAGTGCCATGAACGGCTTAGCCGAGATCCAGACAATCTGCTGAACGTTGTTTATCCTCCTGCTCACATCATTTTACCACTATTATACAGAACAACACCACATGCACGTCAATGTGATATATTCCCCATGTCCCTTCCCGCTACTTATTTTATTAAAGAGTTTGATATTCGAAAAATATCAAAGATCCCCCTTCTCTTTTGAAAACATTAAGTAGAGACCGGTTTTTTCCGGGCGAATGGGGTGCTTTTTAAAGAAAACCTTCTCCATTCGTAACATGGCTCCCGAACCCAACATCTCAACGTTTTCGCTAGACCAAAAGCCTTTTCCAAACGACTCTTCGGTTTCTCGGATGATCCATTTCAAAAATCCGGGCGACGACTCTTCGAGTTAGCGCTCCTTTTTCCGGGCGCGGAAGCCCACAGTGACGACTCTGCTGGGGAGGTGTCTTTACTTCATCCAATTTTTTTTTTTACAAAAAAAAAAAAAGTGCACAAAAGTATTGGATGATCAAGAGGGCCAAGCTTGAAAAGTGTTTTCAAAAGGGGGATTTTTCAAATATCTTTCGGAAGATTAAGCTCTTTTATCCTGTACACTTTGCACTGTGCAAGCCTCGCTAGCGTATTTTGGCTACCTGGCCCGGTTTACCGGTGACAAGCTCTCCCGAAATGCCTAGCAACCCTCGACTATGATGAGCCATCGTGCTGTTCGACCATTGTCTTGCAATACACTTGACATTGGGTAGTACATCTTGGCTCTAGTCCGGGGAACCCTTCTGAGATCAAAATCAGCTTTTGCACTTGTACATAGCCATAGAAGCATCCCAACTAAGACAGGAACCCATGGTTAGGACTTATGTGTTATATCCTGTATATGTGCATTTTATTTCTGTACACCCATCATTCATGCATCATTGCATTTTGCGGGCTAGAGGATTGGGCTCCCTTAGAATCCTTTAGGACCCTCCAGTCGGTCTAGGAGACCTTAAGTCCATGGAGTTTGTGATACCTCCGGTGTTTGCCGTGCCCGAACGGCTCCCTTGGTTTGGATCTAGCCTTGAGCACGTGCGTATCTGGATTCCGGTGGTCATATTGCTCTGTCTCGAATGGTCACGATAAGGAGATTGGCTCTGGTTCCGACCCGTTCGGAATTTAACCTGCCTGACGGCACCTACCTGGACTACCGGAAATCTTCTGTACAAACGTCTTAAGTGAGATTCAAGCCACGGTAGGTCCTAGGCCTTGTTTCTGGGAGATGGGTAGAAGTAGGACGAGCATTTGGATCGATTGTGAGTCACTCCCTTTTGACTTGTAGCCAGTACTGCCAACATTGATCGCCTGCGAAAGAAGGAAGCTGTACCCAATTGGTTTCGTCTGTCCCGAAGACTAGTCCGTGTAGACACCCTGGAAGGAACCCCACTGTTTGAAGTCCAAGTCGATCAAGAAGAGCAACAGTTGTTAGAAGAGACCATAATAGAAGAACCCATAGTCTTAATCCTGCCCGAAAGCCCTTTACCCATGGCTGACCAAGGAGACGGGATAGAAGAGCTTAGGCAGAACATGGCAAACATGGACATTCAGTTTAAGCAGTCCTTTGCTGGTGTCGATGCGCAACTCAAGGCTACCGTGGTCTCCATGAAAAACGACATGAACATGATGATGGAAAGTATGCAGGAAATCAGTGACAAACTACTAACCAAGACTCCCCCACAGCTCGAACAACAGACACCAGCAGCTGATCCCAACCTGGCCGCCCTCATGGATAAGATTGGCAACTTGGAGGAATTTGTCACAGAGACTAAGCGACTTGGAAAAAGAGAAATTGACATGAGCAAGCTATGCCTCTTTCCAAATGCCAAGTTGCCAGAAAAATTCAAAGGTGTGGACTTTGCAAAGTTCGATGGTACCGGCGATCCGAGGGCCCATCTTCAAGGATATGTTGGCTCCCTCACCATGCGTGGCATTGAAAAGGAAGCTATGGCCCAATTGTTCCACGAATCCCTATCTGGGCCAGCTCTACAATGGTTCCTCTCTCTCGAGCCATCCAAGAAAAGGACTTGGGAAGACATTGGGACAGCTTTCGTGGCCCAATACGACTTCAATGTTGACCTAAAAATGACCACGAGGGAGTTAGAAAGCACCAGGATGAGTGAAAAGGAAAACTTTGCTGACTTTGTCAAACGTTGGAGGGCCATGGCTGCCCAAATGCAGAATAAGCCTGATCTGAAAGAGCAGATACGGATAATAACCAAGAACCTGCCAAGCTCTTTTGCTCTTTACATGGTTCTTTCCCAGGCGGCCCCGAATTTTGAAACCTTTTATGATTCTGGACTGGCCGTAGAAGAGGCTTTGCGAGATGGAACTTTGGAAAAGAAAGAGTCAGGATCAGGGTCGAAATCCAAAAGAGCGTATTCAGGAAACAGCAACGTTCTCTTCAGGAACAATAACCAAGCAGGAACCTCATCCACCAAACCTATGGAAGTCAACCAAATTTTCGAAAAACCAAAATCCCAGAACCGAACCTTCACCCAATTCAGCACTCCCAGATCCACTCTTCTTAAGAAACTCACAGAAATTGGAGTATTGAAACCTCTTCCACCGCCACAAACCATTCCACCGAACCTCAACCAAAATGTCTACTGTGACTTCCACCAAATGCCTGGCCATACCACCGATAACTGCATCCGCCTCCGCCATGAAATCCAAAACCTCATAGATAACAAAATTGTTGATGCTCCAACCTTAGATAAACCAAACATTGTTACAAACCCCCTACCACAGCATAATGCCCCCTTCCGTATCAACCAAATCACCTTAGCCGAGAATAAGAGCATCCCAGAATTTGACCCTACCCTGTTCATTACTCCTGATATCGAACCTGTAGGGAGGTAATCCCAAACAGGTACAAAGAGTGGCCGAACTCGTGGTACGTGGGGCCGAGAATCAATATAGTCAGAGTATCCGCCGTGCAGTACGGTGAACGGCAGTAAGGGCTGGGGGCACGAAAGGTCCCAGGTCTGAAATACCCGAGCAGGGGTATAGTCCAAAGAGCAAGGGTAGTCGTTGGGCTGGTCGCATGATAGAGGGTCCAATGATATGAGAAATCATTGGACCAGAGGATCTGTTCGGCAACGAGAAGGCCGAACAGGGCAGCAATCTGGAGGTGGTGCCAGGAGGCGCTTCAGAAGGTTCCAGATATGGCAAGTGCCCAGTAAGGAAACGAGATCTGGAGGGGATACTCAACGAGAATGGGATGAACGGACAGCTTTGGAAAGAGTTCCTAAGTGGTCTAAAAGGAAATATGCAGTTATGGGAATGAGAATCCCTGATGTTCTGGTTTCCCTATACGAGAAAGGGAACTTAGGGCAGCAAGGTGGCTTGGATAGCAATCAGACGTGGGTCTATGTATATGAGGTAAAGCCTAGAGGTGAAGGTACGCAATTCCTGGTTATTTGATTACTACCTACTGAGAATTAGGGTTTTCACTAGTACGAGATACTAACTTTGGCATCGGAGGGCCTTTGCCACGAGAAGGCAAAGGTGCGCTCACCCATTGTTTGTTTTACAGGCTCAACTCCGGCGGTGTGGTAGGGTTCCGGTGTAGAACGAGAAGTAGCCGTTATGATCAAGGTGCTGTTTGGAGGCCCATTTGTTTTCCTGCACTTACAATTGGCGCCGTCTGTGGGAAACGAAAGAGGTCCCTTCGAAAAACCAGCCATGGTGGAGGAAGATCCAAAGACCCCAGTTGACCCGAATAATCTGCTGGGTGGGGGAGGTGACAAGTCCCCGCCGGATCTTCCAAGAAAGCCCGATGGCGGGCGGCGGGAAGGACCCGCAGTAGAGACCGCCCCTGGCGATCCATGGGGACTCGAGAAACAAGGGCGGACGGACGGCGGCAGCGGGATCCACGAGAAGGAGTAAGTCCCGCCGTGAAAGGGAGTCGGTGCACGTTCGAAAAGCGTGCATAGCCGGGAAGATATCCTGGACAAAAGGAGACAGGAGATAGAAGAGTACGCTCGCTTGTTAAAAGGCGAGAGTATGAGATTCAACAGTTGCGGAGGATACGAGAACATCCAGAGGATTCTCGGGCTTTCACGAAGGAAGTCGAGAAAGAAAGGTTGGATATGGTGGAGAAGGAGAGCTTCTTCACGAAGAAGGAGAAGCAGAGCCTCACTCCGAGACGACCGAGGGCTTCTTCACGTAAAAGGAGAAGCAGGAGCAGGAGCTCCCCGAGGAAGGAGAGGGGAGAAAGCACCACAGGACAGATACGAGAGACCTGATTCCGACCGGGAAAGGAATAATGCAAGGCTGCGAAGGTATCGGAGGGGGGGACCATGTCTGCACGAAGCAGCACGGAGATCCTTTAGCAACATAGCAACTTCTCCTTTACAAAGAGATTGCGGGGAGGCAAGGTTGCGGCGAGGAGTTAAGCATCGGACGTTTATCACATGTCTGAAACCAATGCGAGACCGGTGGCGCACATACAAGATTACCAGCAGGCGATGTTTATGCACGACGGTGATGACGCAATCGTGTGCAAGATGTTCCCATCTAATTTGGGAAAAGTGGCCCTATCATGGTTCCATAAGTTGGCGCCGAACACCATACGAGGATGGAGACAGTTGGCCGAGGAGTTCACTGCTCGGTTCCTGACGAGCAGGAAACCACCCAAAACTTTTGAGAGTCTCTCGACTATGAAGCAAGGAGAGAGTGAGCCGATTAGGGACTACGCCAAGAAGTATTGGGAGACTTTCAACGAGATTGAAAGTTGCAGTGAAGAGTATGCAATAGCAACGTTCAAAACTGGGCTACCTGTTCGGGGAGAGCTGCGAAAGTCCCTAAACATGAGTCCAGTGAGCACGCTGGCAAAGCTGATGGAGCGGATTGAGCAGCACGCCAGGAACGAGGATGACATACTACGGGAAGACGGCAAGCTAAGTGCCGAGCAAGTCAAAGGACCTGCAAAGAAGGCGGATAAACCCGAACCCAAGACTTACAAAGAAAGAAAGGAGCACGGGCAGACTAAGAGAGAGTCGTACCGGGAAAAACACGTCCCTGATCCGAAGTCGTTCTTCTCGATGACAACGGTTTGGAAAGAACCGATTTATCGGGTTCTTTATCGACTAAAGAACCGCCCATACTTTGAATGGCCCCCACGGCTGGAGGGTGACAAAGATGCAAGAAGGGCTACGAGTCAGCACTGCAGTTACCACAAAGACTGGGGGCACATGACAGAGGATTGCGAGATGTTTAAACAGCATCTTGATGACCTGGTCTCCCGTGGGTACCTGAAAGAGTTTATCCAAGAGGAGCACAAGGGTGCCGAGAAAGCGATGGAACTGGATTACGAGCAAAATCCAAGGGGCGTAATCCATATGATACATGGGTTGGCCACACCTTATACGAGAAATGAGGTGAGATTACTCCAGAGGCAGGTGAAACACGACCAGCACGTGATGCGGTTGGGAAAGAAGCGGGGCGTGAAGCGGAAGGGTGCAGCGAAGGCATAGTCTTCACGGATGAGGACATGGGAGGAGTCCAGGTGCCGCACAACGACGCTCTTGTCATAACCCTACGAGTGGGGAATATGACATGGAGAGGATCCTGGTGGATTCGAAGTTGCACCGAGGTGCTTTACTACGACGCATTCAAGAAGCTGGGATTGGCACAAGCGACTTGGTACGGTCAGTAACCCCGTTGGTCGGGTTTAGTGCAGAGGAAGTTTGGCCATTGGGTAAGGTAACCCTTCTTGTTCGGGCAGAACAGTGGTGCTCAAAACCGATTTTTGGTGGTGGATGTGCCGCCTTCCTATAACGCGATTATAGGAAGGACCTGGCCGCATAAGATGAGGCGCTCGCCCACTTACCATCGATGGTGAAGTTTCCGTGATCCAATGGGATCGAGAGAATAAAGGGGAACCAGAAGACAGCCAACAGTGCTTGGTTTCTATAATCAAGAAGGCGCCCAAGGCACAGCTAGTGCAAACCGTCGAGGTTAACAACCAGCCGACCATCGAGGATGTCGGAGGGAATCCAGCCGAGAAGGTGGTGGAAGGATTGAAGAAAATCAGATCAACGAGAATGATCCAGAAAGGTATTTCCTGATTGGGGAGAACCTGTGCACAGAAGAGGAGGAAGAATTGGTGAAGTTCCTCAAAGAATACATTGATGTGTTTGCTTGGATGCCAGAAGAGATGCCTGGGGTGGATGCAAACGTGATTTGCCACCACTTGAATGTGGATCCACAACACAAACCGGTGATGCAGAAGAAAAGGAGATCAGCCGTACAACATGTGGACGCTGTCATCGAAGAGGTGGACCACTTGCTCGAGGCAAAGGCGATCCGAGAAGTGTATTACCCGGAGTGGTTGTCTAACACGGTAGTGGTGAAAAAGAAGAATGGGAAGTGGCGAGTTTGCGTCGACTTCACAGATCTAAACAAGGCCTGTCCAAGACAGTTTTCCCCTGCCCAAGATAGATCAACCGGTGGATGCAACAGTGGGTATGGGCGTATGACTTTTCTCGACGCTATCGAGGATATCACCAGATAGCTATGTACGGCCCGGATCAGGAAAAGACGTCCTTTATCACACCACGGGGCTGTACTGTTACAGTGTCTCATGCCCTTTGGTCCGAGGAACGCTGGAGCAACTTATCCAGAGATTAGCAACGATTATGCTAAAGAATCGCTCGGCAAGACCATGGAGGTATACATAGACGACATGGTGGTTAAAAGCAAGGAGAAACGGACCACATAGCTGATTTGAAAGAAGCTTTTGAGATATTGAGAGAGTATAAGCTGAAGTTCAACGCCTTGAAATGTGCCTTTGGAGTAAGTTAGGAAGTTCTTGGGCCACTTGGTGACCATTAGAGGATAGAGGCGAATCGATCAATCACAGCTCTGCAGAAGCTGCAGAGTCCAAGGACCACGAAGGAGGTCCATCGGTAACAGGGATGGCGGCAGCTCTTAACAGTTTCATCAGTCGGGTGCTCATCAGCCTTTCTTTCAGTTGTTAAAAAAGAAGGTTACGAATGGGGAGAGCAGAATGTGAGCAAGCATTCCAAGACCTAAGAAGTACTTGGCGGCCGCCCCACTCATCCACTCCCGAGCTTGGTGAGACCTTGACCTTGTACTTAGCGGTATCTGAAACATGCTGTAAGTGCGGTCTTACTAAGGAACAAGGGACCCGAGCAAATCCCTGTCTATTACGTTAGCAAGACGCTACTGGACGCAGAAACGAGGTATCTGCCACTTGAGAAGTTGGTCCTGGCGCTGAGGACGACGGCTAGGAGGTTGCCCCATTACTTCCAAAGTCACAAAGTGGTGGTTTACACGAGTTCCCGTTGAAGTCGCTGTTCGAAAGGCTGATTTCTCGGACGAATATCGACACAGTCGGTGGAATTGAGCCGAGATGATATTGATTATCAGCCGCGCACGGCAGTTACAGGGCAAGTTTTGGCAGATTTCGTGGCGTAGTTTTCTCCCACAGGTTGCTCCCACTTTGCCTCCGAGAAAGGAGCAGTTGGTTGAGCAATCAACCGAGAAGAAAAAGGCATCCGCCCAGCATGACCCTTTGGAATGGAAGCTTTTGTTGATGGGTCCGCATGCAATACCGGATCTGAAATTGGAGTAGTACTCTTCCCTCCTGAAGGAGTTATGATCGAGTTGTCGTTGCGCCGGTTTCAGTGCGTCAAACAACGTGGCGAAGTACTGAGGCACTCCTAGCCGGGTTACGGAGCAAAAGCCTTGAAGGTAAAAAGAATTCGAGTGTATCCGTGATTCACAACTCGTGGTGAATCACTACCCGAGTATGAGGGCCGGAATGAGAAGATGGCACCTTACGTGGAGGCAACCAAGGATTTGCTTGATACCTTCGAGAAGGTACACATCGAGCGATAAGCTCGCGAGCACGCACACTGGCTTGGTTGGCAGCGGTTGTGCCAACAGAGTTCAAGAGGAAGGTGGCAATGGACTATCTTGCTGAGCCGAGTATTGGGAGAAGTGTGGAATTGGTCTTGGGCGTGAACCAAGGACCAAGTTGGATGGATCCAATAGTGGAGTTCCTACGAGATGGGATACTCCCCACAGACAAAAAAGAGGCTCACAAAATAAAGACGAAATCTGCAAAATTTTGGCTATCACCAGAGGAAGTTGTACAGGAAGTCCTTCACTGGACCGTACCTGCTTTGTGTGCATCCCGAGATGGTGCATAAATTTCTCCACGAGATACATGAGGGAACGTGTGGGAGTCATGCAGGTGGGAGATCCATCGCTCACCGAGCAATCACACGAGGGTTATTGGTGGCCACACATGCAAGAAGATGCGAAGGTGTATGTGAAAATCTATGAGAAGTGTCAGAAGTTCTCACCAATGATCCGAACACCTGCCGAAGATCTGGTGCCCTTGACAAGTCCTTGGCCGTTTTTTGCAGTGGGGAATGGACATCGTGGGTCCACTCCACAAGGCTACTGGGAACAGGAAGTTTCTGTTGGTAGCAACGGACTACTTTACCAAGTGGATTGAAGCAGAACCATTGGCAAAAATCACAGAACCCATGATAGAAAAGTTCGTGTGGAAGAACATCATCACTCGATTTGGAGTTCCTTATTCCCTGATCACTGATAATGGGTCACGGTTCCAGAAAAAGTTCAAGGCCTTTTGTGCCCAATATGGAATAAGGAACTACTATTCCACACGCTTGACCTACCCTCGAGAATGGGCAGGCAGAGGCGTCCAAGAAAACCATACTTGACAGATCAAGAAACGGTTGGACAAAGCAAAAGGCAAGTGGCCCGACGAATTGCCACGTCCTGTGGGTACACCGAACAACTCCTAGGAGGTCTATGGGAGAGACCCCTATTCGCTAGCGTATGGAACAGAGGTTGTTATTCCATTGGAGGTGGTCTGCCGACCAACAAGACCACATTGGTGGAAAGTGGGGCAATGACAGAGCCCTGGAAATCGAACAGGACCTCGCCGAGGAAAGGAGAGAACGAGCTCGTACACCTGGCTTCGTACCAAGAGCAGATGATGAAAAGCTACAACAAGCATGTCCACCCACGAGAATTTGGTGTTGGAGACCTTGTGTTAAGAAAGGTGCTCGGCAACACCAAGGTGGCCAACGAGGGAAAGTTGGGGGCCAATTGGGAGGGCCCGTATCGAGTTACAGAGGTTGTGGGCATTGGGGCATATCGATTGGCAGACCTGGACGGGAACCCGGTACCAAGGCCCTGGAATGTTCACAATTTGAGGAAGTTCTACATGTAAAGAACTTCGATTTTATTTTTATTCTGTTTTAGGTACACATCGTGATTGTGTGGGAATTACGAATAAAATTCCCTTGTGTTTTCTTTTACTAGTTGCAAGGGGTACGCATAACGCCCCCTTGAGTTTTTCAAATTATGAATAAAAGTTCCCAGATTTTTGGTAAACAAACACTGTTTTTTACGAGTTTTTCTTTTGTTATGCTTGAAATAATGAAGTCAAGCTATGTCCTTAGTCCTCACTTCGTATTGGGGAGCAGAGGGATAGGGTAACTAAATGGAATTTCGAATATTTCAAAATTGAGCCAAGTACGAATATACTTGTTTATTTGCTCGGGTACGAATACACCCTGAATTGAGCCAAGTACGAATATACTTGTTTATTTGCTCGGGTACGAATACACCCTGAATTGAGCCAAGTACGAATATACTTGACAGTTGCTCGGGTACGAATACACCCTGAATTGAGCCAAGTACGAATACACTTGACAGTTGCTCGAGTACGAATATACTTGACAGTTGCTCGGGTACGAATACGCCCAGAAGGCATACGAGATTATGCACACTGTTTTCAGAACACGAATATGTTTGGGGTAAATTCCGAGTACGAATAGACTTGTTTGCTTGTACGGTTGCATGCCCTCACGAATTTACACACAATCTGGGGATGAATATACCCAAGGTTACTAAGTACAAATACGAGCACATTTTGGGCTGCATACATGAACATGCAGCAATACCCAAGTTCGAAAAATTTTTAAAGACTGCCTGGATACATATGAGTAAATGTGTTGATAGACAAGCTGCGAATATACTTAACACTTACATTAGGGTACGAGAAACCTGCAGCAGTATAAATGAGAATGCAGCTAAAACATCAGCAGACCAGCTAAGGCCTGGGGAGCATACGCGAACATGCGTAAGGCTAAGTACGAAGACACTTAGCACACAGAAATTTGGCCAAGAGATGGCCACCTGCGTTGGTAAAGGCCACGAAGGGCCATGCAAAACTGGAGTTTAGGCCACGAAGGGCCGAAGCATAAAAAGCCACGAAGGGCAAAAACACGAGAAGTAAAGTATTTGAAAGTGTATCAGGTGCCACGCAGGGCAATACCAATGGCCACGCAGGGCCAGTCAAAAACTGATTCAAAGAAAGTTTCAAATGTTATTACTACGAAGAGTCCCACTTACTCTTCGATCGTCAGATCCTCAATGACAGGGGTAGAGGCTGGAGCATTTGCAGAGGTTGAAACAGTAGAGATTGTTGCATCATCCACAGCGGTGCCAGGTTCAGACGGACCGCCACCAGCTTCCTTCGGCCAGTGTTGGTCGCTTCTCCGGCTTGGTCAGCTTCGGCACCTGCTGCTCGGGGATGTTGTTAAGCTCCCCGTCCAGGCTGCCCTCCTCCTCCACAACCTCTTCCAGCTTCTCGTGGCCACTTGGGTGCTCGGAAGGTCAATCTCACCACGTGGTAAGACTGGGCACCGGATTTTCGAGGCAAGCCACCAAATTTTCAAATACCTCGGTCCCGATCCCTGCATCCGGTCCGTATAGCTCTCGGTGGCCACACGGATTCCTCTGTAGCCCCTGGCTGGTAGGTCGCCTTGGCCTCGTTTGCTCGCCTCCACTCAGAAGAGTCCGGGTTCAAGCCGCTTCAAAGACCTCCGCCTACCTCTCACCATCCGCCGCCCCCGAGCTTGATTTCTCTCCTTTCTATCCTCGACAATTGTGTTCGCAGCTTATGCTCGGCGCGAGCTTGGCACGCTGGGGCTCGGAGTGTCCCAGCTTTCGGGCCATGGCCACCATTTTTTGCATCGCTGGACAAACACATGATTAGACAAATGGCAGGAATAAGCAATTTGAAGCCATTAGCATGAAGAAATGGGTATGATGGCTTTACCTTGGCTTGAGGCTCATGAAAGAGCCGAGAAGGTTGTCCGGGGAGCTGGCAATCTTTTGCATATCCCCAAGAAGCATGAATGCTTGGGACAATGCAGTGCTTCGCATTTCAGACTCACGCCGCCACGGACCGTGGATCGCCGCCGCCATGAGTGAGCTGTGGAGTCCAGAGGGGTGTTGGAGGTGCTGCAGGCGAGTTGGGCTGTTCAACAGAAGAGGCTTCCAACCATGGACGCTTGTCCCTGTGGTCGGCCTCAATCTCCTCGGGAGAGAAGCCTGGAGGGGTCAGGTTGAGCTCGGCCACGGCGACCATGAGAAGGCGCTGGCTCGAGAGCGCCCGCGCCACGAGATGTGCCGCGTCTCGCCCACGACCACCCCGGATATTGAGGAGGTCAGGCCGAGGTTGATCGTTGTCGTGCATCTCGTGAGGAGGGGAGACGGAGAGTAACCGCTTGAGGAGGTTGAGGCTTCCTCGGCAAGCTGAATGGGCTCGTCGGGCAGTGGAGGGGTCCGAGAATGCCTCTCCTCTTGCTGCTCGGGTTGTTGAGCAGGAGGATCTGCGACGATAGGATTGTCCGCTGCTCGGATACGCCGGTCAATGAAGCCCCCGTACGACGCCCGGTAGCTGAGAAGAATCTGTGCTGCCCTTGCTCGGCCAGCCAGGCACGTGCCTTGCCCGTTGAAGGCGAGTGCACGGTTGATATCGGTGACGTGGACCTGGGGGGTGATGATGGCGTGCCCCTGGTTGACGTTCGAAGCTGCAAATACGAGAAAGATTTGCAGTCAGTAAAGTAAGAACAGGAGATGCAATACGAGATATTGCTCGGCAAAGAATTCTACGAGAAAAGGGCACTAACGTGGAGTGCCAAATCTGTGGGGTGCGTGAAAGCCGACGACTCTACCGTCCTCGTCTCTGGGCTCGAAGTTCCCCGTGACGATGAGGAAGTCGTCGTCGTCCCCGCGAGCAAAGTCAGGCAATTCAAGCACCAGCCTTTTCCTGGAATCCCTACTCTTGAGATAGTAGGTCAAGGCGTCCTTGGTTCTGAAATACTGTACAAATGGTGTATGTCATGTAGGCCAAGAGATGTGCCTAGCATTCGGTTCAGGGCATGAATGCCCATGATGACCCTAAAAAAATTAGCAGACACCTACATGGGGGATAATCTATAATGGGCTAGAACCTGGCGGAGTAGCGGTGCCAGGGGAAACCTAACTCCGCCCTCGACGACGGCGACTACTGGAATGTGCAGAGTGTCGTTGTCGAAACACTCACGAATGGCGTTTTCCGCGGCCAACGAAGTGGCCACGTTATCTGGGATCTCATAGCGAGATCTAAACTCAGCCATCCGTTGGGGGGTGTCGCAGTGCCTACGGAATCGACCCATAACGAGACTGTGGGTGTGAGTTTTCTGAGGAACAAGTTGGGTACGAAAAAACCCTAAAAAGAAACTGTAGCAATCCTAAATCGACGACGAAGACAGAATAGAGAAGGGGGGAATAAGAACTTACGAACAAGTAGAACCCTAGAATCGGAGAAAACAGAGACCCTGAGATGTGAACGGTGCTTCAATGGCGGGAACGCTTGGGCGTGTTGTCTGCAGAGGGAACTTAGAGAAGAAGTGGGTTTGAAATTGGGAACGAAAACCCAAGTATACCCCAGCAAAGGGGGTGACGTATGGGAAACGTCAACCCAGAAGCCGTTTGGGCATTCCGTCCCCCGAAACGTCTGCTCGCATTGAATGTGGGCGGTACAAGGCACGCCGCGTGTAAAGGTATTAGCTGGAAAAGCCTGTCCAGACCAAACGACGAGACGTTTGGGTTGGGCTAATGATGAGTTTGCACCAAGTACGAGAAACATGGGTGCAGGAGCAAAGGACGAGAACCTTGCGTGTTTAGAGCTTTGCTCATGATATTAAGAGATAATAACGAGTAAAGCTGGGTTGCCTATTTAGGGTGGTAATCCCGAACTGGTACAATGAGTGGCCGGAACTCGTGGTACGTGGGGCCGAGAATCAATATAGTCGAGTATCCGCCAGTGCAAGACGGTGAACGGCAAGAAGGGGTCAGGCACGAAGGTCCTGTGTCCGAAATACCCGGCAGGGGTATAGTCCAAAGAGCAAGTGAAGTTGTTGGACTGGTCGCATGATAGAGGGTCCAATGATATGAGAAATCATTGGACCAGAGGATCTGCTCGGCAACGAGAAGGCCGAACAGGAGAAGAATCTGGAGGTGGTGCCAGGAGGCGCTTAGAAGGTTCCAGATATGGCAAGTGCCCAGTAAGGAAACTGGAGGGGATACTCAACGAGAATGGGATGAACAGACAGCTTTGGAAAGAGTTCCTAAGTGGTCTAAAAGGAAATATGCAGTTATGGGAATGAGAATCCCTGATGTTCTGGTTTCCCTATACGAGAAAGGGAACTTAGGGCAGCAAGGTGGCTTGGACAGCAATCAGACGTGGGTCTATGTATATGAGGTAAAGCCTAGAGGTAAAGGTACGCAATTCCTGGTTATTTGATTACTACCTACTGAGAATTAGGGTTTTCACTAGTACGAGATACTAACTTTGGTATCGGAGGGCCTTTGCCACGAGAAGGCAAAGGTGCGCTTACCCATTGTTTGTTTTACAGGCTCAACTCCGGCGGTGTGGTAGGGTTCCGGTGTAGAACGAGAAGTAGCCGTTACGATCAAGGTGCTGTTTGGAGGCCCATTTGTTTTCCTGCACTTACAGAACCAATCCCTGCTGGTGAAATTCCTGGAGGGACCGCCTTCCGTTCCATATGGGAATGGGAAGACACGTGGGGAGAGTTGATCGCTGACTGGGAAGAATTTGAGGCTACCAACTTCCAAAGGAACGACGAACCCTTATTCGAAACTGGATGGGAGGTTGACTGGCAGAACATCCAAGCAGATCCTCTTGACGGGTTCTCTCTGTATGCACTGTTTGAAAATCAAGGAGAAGAATACCAAGTTTTTCAAGATGTACCTGAGTGGGAATGGGACCCGACACCAGACGAGTACCAGCTCATGGCCTGGAATGACCCTCTGTTCAAGGACGACGAACCAATGGGTACAGTTGTGGAAGCAGAAGTGTTGATGACAGAACAGGATACTCTCGGAGACCCAACTTCACTCATCCTGGATGCTGCTGGAGAGTACAAGAATTGGACCTTCATGCCAAATGCAACTCATTCAGGATCCAGTCCGAGTCCGAGTCCACAGTCTTCCGAGTCTTTTGAATTGCCGAGTCTAAGTTGGTGCCTCTCGCCCAAACTCGTGCAGTCCAGATTTCAATTCGAGTCCACCTGTGTATGGTGCCCCGAGGCCCCCGTTAATAATGAAATGAATGAATCTGATTTTGCTTACTTTCCGACTTTGAAATAAACTGCGTCGACCCTGATGGTGAAGAGATTAATTTCGATGGGGACATCCCCAAAGAAATTAGATCCCTAATCGAAAGGAAGATGAGAGGCACGCTCAACCTGTAAAAGAAGAAATTGTTTTAATAAATCCGAGAGATGGAGAGAATCTCGAATGATCCAAATCGGTTCCACGCTGCCGAAGAACGCGAAGCCCTCGTAAACTTACTAAAGAGTTCGAAGACGTGTTTGCCTTGTCACATGCGGATATGCCCGAATAGATCCTGAAATCGTGGAACATCGGATTCCCTTTATCCCAATACGAAACCAGTAAACTAAGACGCATGAGGCCTGACCGGGTGCTTAAGATAAAGGAAGAAGTCACTAAACAGATCAACGCCGAATTCCTGATGGTAACCGAATATCCGCAATGGGTCGCAAACATCGTCCCTGTGCCGAAGAAGGATGGTAAGATAAGAGTCTGTGTTGATTTTCGGGACCTCAACAAAGCTAGCCCTAAAGATGACTTCCCGTTACCACACATCGATGTGCTGGTTGACAACACCGCCGGCCATGCTTTACTCTCTTTCATGGACTGTTTTTCGGGATACAACCAAATCCTCATGGCTCCAAAAGATCGGGAAAAGATCACATTTGTCACTGAATGGGGGACGTATTGTTAGCGAGTTATGCCTTTTGGACTGAAGAACGCAGGGTCTACTTACCAGAGAGCCGCTACGGCGCTGTTACACGACATGATTCACAAAGAGGTAGAAGTCTACGTTGATGACATGATCGTCATGGCCAAAGAACGAGAAGGACATCTCCCCGCACTCCGAAAGTTCTTCGAAAGGATCATGAAGTACAAGATGCGCCTTAATCCGGCCAAATGCACATTTGGAGTCACTGCAGGGAAGATGCTTGGGTTCATGATCACTACCAGAGGTATCGAAGTCGATCCATCAAAGATCAAAGCCATCCTAGAAATGGAGCCGCCGCGATCCGAGAAGGATGTAAGGAGTTTCCTTGGAAAAGTACAGTTCATCAGCAGGTTCATTGCAAAGTTGACTTCGACCGGCGAACCCTTATTCCGCCTACTCAAGAAAGGAGTACCATTCACTTGGGATGATAGATGCCGTAAAGCTTTGTCCGCCAAAACCTACCGCATAAGCCACCGGTATTAACGCCGCCCATAGCAGAAAACCTTTGATCCTATAATTGCCGGTCACCCCGTCTTCAATGGGGTGCATGTTAGCACAGGAGGAGATGATGGGGTCGAAAGGGTTGTTTACTACCTCAGCAAAAAGATGGTTGGACCCGAAGAGCGTTACACTCCTCTAGAAAAGACGTGCTGGGCACTCGTATGGGCTTCCAAGAAGTTGAGGCACTATATGCTAGCTTACCCGGTAAAGCTGATATCTCGGATGGATCCTCTAAAGTATCTGTTCGAAAAACCGGCTCTCACAGGCAGAATGGCGCGATGGTTGCTAATGCTAGCCGAATTTGAATTAAAGTATGTCACCCGAAAGTCAGTAAAAGGAAGAGCCGTCGCAGAATTTCTGGCCGATTGCCCAGTCGAGGGTGGAGAAGATGCCGAATTCAATTTCCCTGACGAAGACATAATGACGACGGCCGAGGATGTTTGGCAGTTGTATTTTGATGGAGCAGCCAATCAGAAGGGGTTCAAAATTGGTGTGTTGCTAATATCACCCGACGGGTCGCACATCCCGTTGGCATTTAAACTCAACTTTGAGGTCACCAATAATCAGGCAGAATATGAAGCTTGCATTGTGGGCGTGGAAGCAGCCATCGAGATCGGTATAGAAAAACTGGAGGTCGTGGGAGATTCAAATTTAGTTGTGTCCCAGGCGAATGGCGACTGGAAGGTTAGGGAAGAAAAGCTGAAGCCGTATCATCAGGATCTCGAAGATCTTATCCCCCACTTTAGCAAGGTGACGTTCACTCACGTACCGAGGCTCAAAAATCAATTCGCAGATGTTTTGGCAACATTGGCATCAATGGTCGAAATCCCCGTTGGCGTAAAGCTAAGGCCAATTGTGATTGAACAAAGAGATACACCAGTACACCAGCACGTCATGACAATTGACGAGCCCGATGATGGTCATCCATAGTATTATGACATCTGGAGATATGTGGAAAGAGGAGAATACCCCATGGAAACAAGCAAAAAGGACAGGATCGCTCTCCAAAGGATGGCTGCCCAATACATCATCTGCGGAGGAAACCTATACCAGAGATCGCACTGTGGTACACACAAGCTCTGCATCCATGGAGAAGATGCGAAAAGGGTGATGGAAGAAGTTCACGAAGGTGTATGCGGTCCCCACATGAATGGCATAATGCTCGCCAAGAAGATCCTCAGACAGGGATATTTCTGGACCACCATGGAAACAGAATGTGTAGAGTACGTGCGAAGGTGCCGAAAATGCTAGATTCATGCCAATCTTACGCATGTTCCACCGCACGAACTACAGCAAATGACCTCGCCATGGCCTTTCTCAACGTGGGGGATTGACGTCATCGGAAGAATCGTGCCGGCAGTTTCCAACGGCCACAAGTTCATTTTAGTAGCCATCGATTATTTCACGAAATGGGTAGAAGCTGCCTTCTACACCACTCTAACTGCAGTTCAAGTTGCACATTTCATTAAGCAGCATGTCATTTATCGGTATGGCGTCCCTCAAGCTTTCGTATCCGATAATGGGGTTCATTTCAAAGGGAGAGCTCGAGAAGTATTGGATGAGTTCCAAATCCAAGTGCACAAGTCAACAACTTACCGGCCACAGACCAATGGCGCTGTGGATCGGCAAACAAGACAATCAAAGCCATCCTGGAAAAGACTATTCAATCTGCAAGGGACTGGCATGAACAACTACTCCTAGCCTTGTGGGGGTACCGCACATCTGTAAGAACACCGACGGGAGCAACTCCTTACTCCCTGGTTTACGGGATGGAAGCAGTACTTCTCATTGAATTGGAAGTCCCATCTCTTCGAACCATGATTGAATGTGAAGTTCAAGAGGCAGAATGGTTGAGCAATCGGTTCGAAGAACTTATGCTATTCGATGAACGTCGGTTAAGGGCTCTTTACCACATTCAAGGGTATCAGCGAAGGATCGCACGGGCATTTAACAAGAAAGTGAAACCCAGGGACTTGGCGGAAGGTGATATGGTTTTGAAGGAAATTCGGGCCCCGGTTTATGACCCACGAGGAAAGTTTCGGCCAAAGTGGTCTGGACCATACATCATCAAAACTATTCTATCGGGAGGAGCTGCGCAGCTCATTGACCTGGACGGAAATGAATTCTCAACTTTGGTTAATTTGGATCAACTCAAGCGCTACTACCCCTGAGAGAAGCTCGCTGGGCTGAAAACCGCAAGGGCGGGCAGTCCCAGGCAAAAATTAGAAGCCTGTTAGGATGAAAACCCGTCAGGGCATCCTAGGCAAAAGTTAAGGCATACAATAAATGAGCTCGCTAGACCGAAAACCCGAAAGGGCGGTTCTAGGCAAAAGTTAGAGCGCAAAAGGAGAGTGTTAAAACCAGAGCGAACCCTATCCTAAACTACGTCATGACCTGATTCCTTCGCTAGGAGGATACGTAGGCAGTCTCACACCGAGACCCGGTCATAATCTATCAAAATAAAAATCCAGGTTGAGAAGGTTTAAAGAACAAAGTCAAGGAAGGGGAACCCTCCAAAACTCGTTTTATTAACACAATTACTTCTACTACATAAGGTTGAGCAAAGTTTTCGAAAACAAAAGAAGCACGGCACGATAATGAAGGGTCCTCAGTTTATTCAACGATCGGGGTGGTAAGGTCGAGTCAATTTCCTTGAGCTCCAGCCCTTGCAGCAATGTCCCTCCTGAGCCACTTACGATAGCTCCCACGCATCGCCACAGAAGGGTAAGGATGTGCATCGATCACCTCGCGCGTCCTCCAGAAACGTTGGTAATGGCAAAGAACTGAATGGTTGAAGAGAGGCATCACTACGTCCACAAGAACCTCTACGGGGCCTCCTACCTCAAGCCGAGTTGACGTTGGATGCGATAAGGGATGTAGAAGGTGAAGGCTTCCAAACCAGCAAGACTGACCCACTGGGGGCCCATGTAGTGCACCGTCATGGGCGGGAGATCCAGCCAGTGGCACCTCTAAGAAATGGTCTCAGCTCGCCGACGCCTGAAAAAGTCAACCCATTCAGCCCTGCTCCTGTTAACAAACTCGAAACATCGCTGAGAGAGTAACCTCGCCTCATATGACCAATTGCCATGAGGGATGGTCAGCACATTCACTTTGTCGCAAAGCCAAATCTACGAAAAAGAGAGAGAAGACAAGTAAGAAACCATAGAAAGCCCAGCCGAGTGTTGAGGTAAAATGATAACGTGGGAAAAACCAGAAAAAGGAGAGCCGAGTGAGAAGCCAACCTGTAGGAGGAGAGGACTGCCCCCGAAAGTCTCGGTCTCTTCAAAACGAACCTTATCCAAACCAATCAGTGTCTCAGCCAAAATCATCGGAATCACATCTTTTCGGGCCTCAACCTGAGCAGCGATGTTAACCAATGCCGAGCTAGCATGACCAACGGAAGGGACCAAGAGGTAGGCCGCAAGTAAGCACATGCAGAGGGTGGTCATGCGTCGAGTCTGATAAGTCATGTCTCCAAGGTCGCCAGGTGGAGAAAACAACTCGATAAGACGCATGACATTGAGATGGCCATTCCTGACCAAGTAGCGAGCAGCACCATCACTTAATCCAAGGGCCACGACCAAGACTCTGTAAGCACTCTCACGCACAGGGGGAACAATGACCTCCCCTGAGCCAAAACCTCCGAGGTATGCACGGAACTCCTCGATAGTGGGACAAAGCCCCTGCTCGCCGAAACGGAAGACATGGACCTCCGGATCCCAAAAACTCATGGCTGCCAAGCTCGGGACGAAGGCGAATGTTGCGGAGGTACCTCATGGAGTAGAGACCGTGAGCTCAAAAGTTGAGCCAATCAACACCTTCCATAGAAGCCAACCATGGACGGAGCGAGTCGGTGAGAGAAAGAGCCATTTCAAGGAGCAAAGAAAGAAGACAAGAGTTGGATGAGGTGTGGAGAACATAGAATGAGAGAGCTTGAATTTATAGGAGAGGTGGAGAAGACAACTTCAACTTTCAAAGAGCCTCGGGTTTCAAAAGTGCAAGTTTTCCATGAGTCCTACATGGAGAAAAGTGTGGTCAAGTCCCAAAAGGTTCAAAATAGACATGCACTGGTTCAGAAATGCCATTGCATGGGTCAAACCCCAACCCCCGAGCAATCTGCCTTGGAAAATAGCAAAACTGGAATCTGTCAAGAAAGATGCCTCGCGCAGCACCTTGCCGCATCGCATGGCATGTTGAAACCAAGGAGATCCCACGGTAAAGAGATTAAGCAACCCACTGACACGTTATGACCCGCACCGCACCATGGGCGGTCCGCACGCCAGGATGAAACTGTATTGCAGTTTTTAGCAGCAACATGCCAAAATGGAATCGGGGCACTATGAAACACCAGCAACCACCAGAACACACTCTAACGGGTATTTGGGACTTCAGGGATGTTTCGTTTCAAGACAACTCCCAGGATTCGTCGTCGTGGCACAAAAACTCAATAAAATACGTTTCTTAGGCCGTGTCAAGGTGTCAAAGTCCGTTTCGGGTCATTCCAAGTCATTCTTTCAAGTCCTACAGGTCATAATGGTCGAAAGTGACTTAGTCCAGGTTCCGGTTCGTGTTCAGAGTCAAAACTCGAGAATGTCACATGCTAAAGTCAACATTTTCCTACTTTTCGAGTATACTTCAAAAGCAAAGTAGAATTTCCAAGTCTCGTATCAAGATTTCAAGGTTGCTATACGGAGTCAGTTGAGAAGATGTCTGTATGAAGTCTTGTATGCAGAGTCAACTTTACAATGGTTTGCCCAATTGTTTTCTTTGATTTCTATTTCATTGTCAATATGCTTCGGTTGTTAATATGTCACTCATTCTTAACCTCACGTTCAACTCAATCTCGTTGATCAACGACTGGTTGCATTGCCTGGTCAATGTTTTGGCTATTCAGTTTTCTTCACACAAACCAAAGAGAATTGAATGGCATAAACAATGAAAGTACAAGATCTCTGTATATAAATCCAAAAGCATCTATGAGTCAGAGTACAGAAAAGGGCATAATGGCCCAATGACGAAATCCTATCTACCGAGGGCAAACATGCGCCCTACAAAAAGAGCACACAGGCTCCGTCAAAAACACAAAACAAAAGAGGAGCTCAACTCTCGTCATCCTCGCCCTCGTCCTCGCACTCCTCCTCAGAGACCTCCTCGACCGCCGGAGAGCTGCTCGCAGCCTGAGTGCCGGTCGCTCTAGGCACAGTATCTCCTGAGGTGACCTCCAGGTCAACGTTTGTAGGCTCGGGAGTATCGTCCTCAGAGACGTCAATAGGCTCGCCCTCGGTCCCTACAGAGCGTCGTGTCCTCTTCGATGCCGGCTCCTCCCGTGAGCCAGCAGAGGAGACCTGTCATACTATCGGGCGGACAGACTTCCGCCGCAACCCTCGTGGAGCCCCTCCTCTAGCCTGCAATGGTATAAAATTCATGTGAT
Organism: Rhododendron molle; assembly: GCA_025413875.1. Classification (NCBI taxonomy): domain Eukaryota; kingdom Viridiplantae; phylum Streptophyta; class Magnoliopsida; order Ericales; family Ericaceae; genus Rhododendron; species Rhododendron molle. The sequence continues at coordinate 20,704,664 of CM046391.1, read as the reverse complement.
ATTTGCATTATAATCATAATATAAACGATATAAGTAAAGCAAATGACTAAAGTTCGAGAGTATACCATCGACCCACCAACGCGAGGCAACACCTCCGGAGGGTGGCCCATGGCGCATCGCCTCACCAATCGCTCCAGCCCATCATGGCTCTCCACCATCTCCTTCACGCACTCCTGGAGGAGCCTGCAATGAAGGAAATCGATCAGGAACATGTGAAAAGAGCGAATGTACGAAGGAAGGAAAGCATGTTATACCCGAGCGAAACTCTAGAGCCTCCACCGCAGGCGTTGGCACTACAACCGTGCCCGAGCTCCCGGGAGTCGCCACGCCTATCGCCCAAGAGAGGGCAGGAAGCTCCCACGCCTCATCGCGACTTCTCTGTCCACCACGGCCCCCTTGCCTCCTCCGCCGACTTCGTCGCCTGCCTCTCTCTTCCTTCCTCCTTCTTCCAGCCGCCTTCAGACCGCCTGCCGCCTCCTCCAAAGACGCACTTCAGACTCGCCATCAAGTAATCGAACAAGATTCGCGTAGTCGCAGCAGAAGGCCAAGACTCGCCTCAAGAACGGCTCCAACTCGAGGTCCGCCGTGTGAACTACTCGATTCTCCCTCCGTGTGTCGGTCGTCTCTTCAGCACTAGAGTAGGAAGCAGCCTCGGGACTCGATAGGGCTCACTCAACGATCGGGCGTGATACTCATTCACCCAAGTACCACTGCCGTACCGTAAGAGGACTCAAAACACTCTCCTGGCAACCTCCCTACTCAGGCAATGTAGGATCTCAAGGCTCCCACACCCGCGCAGCGGACCTGTCATCAAAGATAAACAATATCAAGGCACTGTTCGATTGGAAATAAGCGGGAAATAAGTATGAAAATGCCTTAGTACCTGATCAGGACGCAGCTCGTCCAAGTAAAAGCGGAAGGCATCCAGCTTGCCTCTTCCCCTCTTCACACCCTTGTACTCTGTCGACCAGCGTAGAGCTCGGGAGAGTATCGTGTCGTCGGGACACGTGGTCTCGGGAGGGTACATCCCTATCACCTCATACGTCCAAAGCTGCAATTCAAGGCATCAAAAGTTAGCACAAGATATACATTGAATGAGTACAAATGGAAAGCTAACTATTCAAAAGAAAGGAAGAGAAATATACCTCCCAGACCCTCCAGTAGCCTCCAAGGCTCACTCCTGCCCCGCGGGAAAGAGAGCCCATGAAGGCATAGCACGTCCCCAGTGCTGCACCTCCCCAGTCGAGGCGGGTGATCTCTCCGACGCCCTCAAGGCCGAAGAAGCGAAGGTGTACTCGGTTGCTACTGTTGGGAAACAGAACGCACTCAAGTAAGTATAGCGTAGCACCTCGCCATCTCGCTTCCTCCTCCGCTTCGCCGAGAGCCTCTACGTCCAAAACTCGAGAAGCCGAGCATACTGTGATCGCTCCTTTGCCTTCTCACTGCACTCCCAAAGATCGCCATTGAACGCCGCCGCTTCCCCGTGGCGTCAAAAGGAATAGGGTCACCTCCGACCTGAGACTAGTGATCGCCGCAAAGTCCAACGGCGTCACGGCCACTCACCAAAGGAGAAGTGGAGGTGTTCGTGCCGATCCCACCACCTCTCACCCAAAGCCTCACCACCGGGCGGCCGCTGCACACGCCCGCTAACACCCCTACAAACTCCCCAAGCCCGCCACCTCACTATCTCCCGCAGCCTCAGCAACCTATCCTGCATCGTCGGCACACCGCCGAACCCCGTAGCACGAGAGTGAGATTGCCTGGTTACAACAAATTGACAAGTATTCAGTAACAGGCATGACATGCAATGCAATGGTATACACAGATGCAATGAAATGAAATACGATGCATTGGAATTTGAAATGCAGATATTTAAAGTATACCTCGCCTCGGCGCAAAGAAAGTGTTGCTGAGGGTCTCTCAAGACCAGAGCCTCGCTGTAAGTCGGCCTCCTCGGAGTGTGAGATGGTCGAAAAGTGAAGGCACCACCACGTCGGTGCGGACGAGGGTCGCCTCGTCAGAAGCCTCGCCCTCGCAATGCTAGGGTCGCCTCGTACACCACAGTTGACGCCGAGGAGCCATCACCCGGCCTCCTCACCGCTTTCTCCTCACCGGCTCTCTATCTCCCAGTCCCCGAGCCCGGCTCAGGCTCCGCCGCTGGCCGCGAGTAAAGCGTCCGCCAACCCAGAAAACCCGTGCACTAACTCCAACACGTCCTCCATGGATGCCGTCGCCAAGTAGTCGCCTGTGCCTATATAGCGTGACGACCCTGCACCTGTACCGCTGCCCACAAACATAGGCGGTGTGTCCTCCACCACCAGCTCCACCTCTGGCTCACCCTCGACGACGGGGGCCTTCCCCAAGTCGGTCCGAGGCTCTCTCACGGGAGAGGCCTCTGTCTCCTCCACCACCTGGTCTAAACCACCACCGTGGCCCTCTGTGGTCCTCTCCTCCACACCCGTCACTGCCTCTGACCGGCCCGAAACCTCGGCGTCACCCCTCGACTCCACTGCACCCGGAGTCTCCGCTTCCTGACCGTACCCGACCAACACCACACTACCACCATCGCCACCACCACTACTGACCACCGCGGCAGCCCCGGCCGCGGCCTCCTCGGCCAATGCCGGCTGCACAGAAGTCTCCGGCTCGTCCCTGATTATCATATAGTCCCCCGGAAGGACGGAAGATGGTGTAACCTCGACCTGGGATGGTATATCGTCTTTGGGTTCCATGATCGTACTATATGAGAAAGGGAGAGAGAGAGCAGCAGCGAGAAAGAAAGATACGAGGGAGAGGGAGAGATGATCGAGAGAGAGAGAGACAGGGATATAGCCGTGAGAGAGAGAGGAGTGATCGAGAGAGAGAAAGAGGGAAATTTCGAACTTGTGGGGTGTACTGTGTACACCCTGCATATATATATATATCCCCCGAACCGATTCTCGCGGAGACCAACGTTGGACCGGGTTCACAGCCAACATGTCCGCACGGCACCTTGGAGTAGTCGCACGGCACCTTGGACGAATATACAGTGCCTCCAGTTTACTGTACCGTGCGTCCCTAAGTTGACCTCGCACGGCATTGTGGATTATTTCGACTGTTCCATTTTCTGAAGACAGTTTGTGACAGATTCGTTCGAATTCGTACGAGACAAGAAGTTTGAATGCAGGAATGGAAGAAGAAAAAGGGACTTTTCATTCAATAACACCCGGGGTAACCCCGGGATTTGCCATTACATTTCAAAAAAGGGCCTACTGCCCTCTTCTTCCTTCCTCTTCTTCTTCCTCCTCTCCTCCGACCCCGTTTCAGTCGCTAGCCCCGTCCGAGTGGTCATCCGAACCGTTCGGATTACCCTCGGAGTCTTCCGCCGTGTCCTCCGAGTCATGCTTGAGGACGGACTCGGGGTCGTGCTTGTCGTCCAGTTGATCGAAGGCGAAGTCCTGCAGGTTGGAGACGGCACGGCGAAGGGTCCAAATGGTGGAAATGAGCCTCGCAATCTGCTCGTTCAAATGTTCGATCTCCCCGCGATAAAAGGCCATTTCGGCCTCGAGAGCACCCACTCGCGCTGCCAAATCATTGTTTGCCATACTCGAAGGTGGGCTGGTTTCAAAGAATACGAAGAAAGAAATAGACTTTTGAGATTTCGTTGGTGGTGCATGGAATGAGGCACCACCATGCTTATAAAGACATCCCAGCCAACGAAGGGGCACGCCCGAAGTAATGACGCCCTTAAGCCTCGCTAACTGCTTTCTCGGAAATCGAGAGGGTGCTTAGAAGAACGAGGTGCCGCGCGCCTTCTACCCCGCACGGCACCCTGGCTTTAGGAGGTTTAATGTTTTCTCGAAAATTTCCAATCAACCACCAAAATCCTCTTGGAAACTCAATCCTCAGCCGTTTTTGCAGGAAAGATCCCTTAGAATGTCGTGCATCGGTTACGGCGCCATTTAATCCCCTCGAATTCGCCAGATTCGCTTTTTCTCCGTGATTCGCCCTCCGACTCACCGTGGATCGGTTCAAGGATTCAACATATTTTCCCCAGCAGGTCAAAAATTTGATTTTTCACCTCCCGAGGGCTTGTCTCAAAAATTCAAAACTCGATTTTTGCCTCCAGAAGGCTCGTCTCAAAAATTCAAAACTCGATTTTTCGCCTGTCTTGAAAGCTCAAAATTCAATTTTTGCCTCCCGAGGGCTCGTCTCAAAAACTCAAAATTCAACTTTCGCCTCCCGAGGGCTCCTCTCAAAAACTCAAAATTCAATTTTCGCCTTCCGAGGGCTCGACTCAAAAATTCAAAACTCGATTTTCGCCTCCCGAAGGCTCGTCTCAAAAATTCAAAATTCGATTTTCACCTCCCGAGGGCTCGTCTCAAAAATTAAAAATTCAATTTTCGCCTCCCGACGGCTCGACTCAAAAATTCAAAATGCAATTTTCGCCTCCCGAAGGCTCGTCGCAAAAATTCAAAATTCGATTTTCGCCTCCCGAGTGCTCGTCTCAAAAATTCAAAATTCAATTTTCGCCTCCCAAGGGCTTGTCTCAAAAATTCAAAACTCGATTTTCGCCTCCTGAGGGCTCGTCTCAAAATACGCCGCCCCGAGGCTCGTCTCGCTACGGTCTAACAGACCTAACATCTCCTCGTCTCTCGAGCCACGGTCTAATGGACCTAACGTCTCTCCTTGTCTCGATTTTCGCCTCCCGAGGGCTCGCCTCAATTTTCGCCTCCCAAGGGCTCGTCTCGATTTTTGCCTCTCGAGGGTTCGTCTCAAGCCTTTCACAATGCTTTAAATAACACACAGCACCGCAAGCACTTCTTTGCATGAGTTTGTCCTCCGGGACTCGTTTCTCGCATTGCATTGTCCCAATCGAACTACGCTGGTCTGATCCCTACAACGGGGTACGTAGGCAGCTCCCCGAGCGCGACCACCATCGTTATTTACTTGCATTATTCGCTTTGTCTCTATTCAAAGGCACTAGAGCAACGGATTGGGATGCCTATTCTTTAAGCGTCACTCGTACCAACTAAAGGTATCCGAGTTACGTTAAAGAGGGACTACTGTAGACACCCCAATCCGGACCTCGGAGAGTTTTTGTCCACCCCGATGATGAAATAGAGGAAACGATACCTTTGCGAGCTTGAAAAAGGATCTCCTTTAAAACCAAAAATTCAACAAATCCAACAAACCCAGCCAAGACCAGCCAAGCCCAATAAAAAGCCCAAAAGACTCTGGACCACAGGAGGAAGCACCGTGCGGAGCCAAATTGGAGCGCACGGCACCTTGAGAATTCAAGGGACCGTGCGCAGCCAAACTCCTCCGCACGGCACCTTGAGCTAAAAGCCGATCGCTCGTAAAGTCGCCGGCCACGCCAGTCAACCACAATGATGACTGCTCAATTAAATGCACTTCGCCCGCCTAAAATACCTCCACCATTTGAATTCAAAATCCTTGGCCATTTGCCTATAAATTAACCCCTCCACTCAAGGGAAAGGGGTCCCTTTTAGCCCTTCTTTTGAGTCCCTCCCTTACTTCTCTCTTGGCTCTCTCACTCTACTTTCTCTCTCTAAGTCTCTACACCCACTTTCTTACTTCCACTTCCATTTCCAAGCTTTAAAGAATGTCATTCCCAAAAGACCTTCTTTAAGTACTTTCACTCACTCCCTTCTCATCATTGAAGTTGATCTTTCATTAACTTCGAAGTCTCATCCCCAAAAACACTTAATCTTCCCTCACACACACACCCCTTTTTGTCTCATTCAACCTCTTCCATCTACATCCGTGACGATCCATCCATACCCGCGCACCAACAACCCTTGATCAAGCTCGAAACTAAAGGTACAAACTAGTTTCCTCGGACTAGACCTTGTTCTGGTCCTGAGGGGACTTTTCTGCGTCAGAAGGTCTAACCCCTTTTGGTTAGATCTCACCAAAAACTCATTTTCACAAAATAAAATAAACACAGTGTTGAGGTCGAGAAGCCGCGCCTGCTGGAATGCACGCGGCACCCTCGACTCTCAACGCACGGCATGTCACATGCTAGTATTTTTGTAAAGGCGTCGTCTGATCTCGAGCCTCCTGCTGTGCTGGTGTCAGATGCTTACAATTTTCATCGCTTTTAAAATAAGACCATATCTACAAGCCATATCCCGGTTCTTTTAAAAGTTTTGTGAGATCATCCCAAATGATCAAATATGTCAAAAACCACTTTAAAATCTTGTTTTGAGAAAAACAATGGCTTTTTGGGATGATCTTACTGCTGTGAGGCTTCTGATGAGTTTTCTGAAAGATGCACAAAGAAAGCAGTGGTCTAAATAATGTATTGAAAGTCTGCAACAGCCTGACGGGAGAGCAGGTACCACGCACGGCATGTTGAGGTGCCGCACGCGGCAGCTCAGGGTGCCGCGGACAGCTTAGCCGAGATCCAGACAGTCTGTTGAACGTTGTTTATCCTCCCTGCTCACATCATTTTACCACTATTGTACAGACAGCACCACATGCACGTCAATGTGATATATTCCCCATGTCCCTTCCCCGTTATGTGCCTTTATTAAAGAACTTAATCTTTTAAATGATGCTTGAAAGTTTTCCCCTTTTGAAAACATTAAGTAGAGACCGGTTTTCTCCGGGCGAGTGGGGTGCTTTTTAAAGAAAAACCTTCCCCATTCATAACGTAGCTCCCGAACCCAACATCTCAACGTTTTCGCTAGACCAAAAGCCTTTTCCAAACGACTCTTCGGTTTCTCGAATGATCCATTTCAAAAATCCGGGTGGCGACTCTTCGAGTTGGCGCTCCTTTCTCCGGGCGCCGGGAGCCCACAACCTTTCTCATCATCGGGGAATCAAAGACCGTACGTAAACTAATCTGGATAGTCTAGAATATGGTGTCTACAGTAGTCTTCCTTTGACGGCACTTGGAGCACCATTAACTTGGTACAAGTAATGTCAAATGTTTCTAGACACCCTTCCAGGCTATCCAGAACAGAACATGCATAGCAAAATAGACACGAATACTTAAAGAACCTGATTGGTGGGTTGGACGAAGGAACCATCGCTGGGGATAAATGGTGAATCGGATGAATGGATCACCGCTTGTTGATTTGAATGGATAGGACAGGCTGCCGCTTATTGATTTGAATGGACGAGACAGGCTGCCACTTGTTGATTTGAATGGACGGGACAGGCCGCCATTTATTGGTTTGAAAGGACGGGATGGGCCACCGCTTGGGGAATAACTAGCTGCAGACAAATCATCGCTGCTGGGGATCAAACCTTCTTCGACACACAAAGAACTCCAACAATCACAGGTAGGTCGCGTCAGGGAGATTGTAGACACCCCAATCCGGACCTCGGAGGATCTTTTAACGCCCCGATGATGAAATAAAGGAAACGGTACCTTTGCGAGCTTGAATAAAGGATTTCCTCAGCCCAAAAAAACCAAATAACCCAAATAAACCGATAGCCTAGATAGCCTAGAAAAGCCCAAAAGCCCTGGACTAGACCTGGAATACCGTGTGGAACACACCTGCAACGTGCAGTGTAAAAAAACTTATTACACCGTGCGACATTGCTTAACTCCGCAACCTACCCTCCAAATAAGGCAAAGGGCTTGGTCGTTAATAGCATATAAATCCAGTAAGACCGGGATCGTTCCCACAGAGAAGTCTTCTTTTGCAAATTTGGAATAGAAGATAAGTACGTAGCACGGCCTTCAAGCCGCCAACTTGGAGTTTGATTTGAATGGCAATATTTGAACTAGGAATTTAAACTAGAGAAAAGATGGTCGAGTCAAAGGGATTGATTTACCCACAACTTAGCCATAAAACGGTTTCTTCATCTAACTCATGTGTGGACCGAAACCGTTCGGATTCCACTTGAAGAATTAAAAGCTGAAGACTACTTGTAACTCAACTCAAAATTCTAATTCAAATTGAACTCATTTAACGCAAGTGAGAGACGAAAATGGATCGTTCGCACGCGTAAAATTATCAAGCACGTAGCATGGGGCAATAGACTTCATTGATCAAAGAAGCCACCGACCCCATGATCGATGCTAGAAATCATGGGTTTAATTCATTCAACACATTGAAATCGAGCTAAAGTTTAAGTGAAACCGTTTAAACGACTAATTCATACGGTGCACCTCACCCCATGACCAAACCTATTAACTACTCACACGTAATTAAAAGACTAGAAATTATGCTTAAGGAAGAAAACATGTTTAACCGATAGAAACGAAATAAACTTGATATTAAGGAAGATCTCAACTATAGCTACAACATTAACACATGAGAAAACATCAAAACACTTAAACTTACTTGAGTTCTTGGAGATTGAAAGCTTGAAAGACTAAGAACACAAAATAGAAATTCTCAAAAGCAAGAAAAGACTAAGGCCTAAATCTAACTAATGGCCATCCTTCCATAAATGGCATACAAGCCTATTTATAGGCCTTACAAAATCAGCCAAAGAGTGGACAAAAAGACCCCTAAAATATCCCAAAAATATGCTAGAAGTGGAAACTCTCCATAAATGGAAGGTTGAAATGTTCAGCACATTGAAAGCTGGTCGAAGGGAAAAGGTAGCGCTACCTACAAAACATGGTAGCGCTACCCAGCTAACTGTTGGCATTTCAGCAAAATGGTAGCGCTACCTAAAAAATGAGGTAGTGCTACCATTTTCCTTGTTCTGCAGTTTTGGCTCAGCTTGGCCGTCATGCCATGGCTTGTCCCGACGGCTCTTCGATGCTTGATTACTTGATCAACGCGACTTGGTTAAGGCATGCTATGTGGTCATGAACTCTTGAATGCCCTTGAGAGCCATCCTCGAAGCATTCGCCTTGCTTCCAAAGCCTTGGCACATTCCTCGCCGAATTTGACCACCGGCCCATCTTCGAGGCTTCTTGTAACACCGTCAGGCCTTGGTGACAATGAAATGAGTACCGGCGACCACTTGGACTCTTGGTTCATCGCGGAACTCCGCTTGGCATCCAAATCCACCTTATTAGCATGTTTTACCTGAAATACACAAAAACCTACCTTACGTGCAATAACGCATAAAAACGACAACATATATGTACAAACACAATATACTAGAGGACTTAAGCACCAAGAATATGCATTATTGGGTGCTTATCACACCCCCCAACTTGAACTTTGCTAGTCCCTAGCAAACTAAAACAAAACATATTAAATTAAGCTATGCAACCTCCTAACATTCAAGACACAAAAACTATGCTCAACTACTACCACTAGGCAAGAGTCCAAAAACACCCCTTCAATTCCGATCCTATGCAATCCACACATAAACATGCCATGAACTAGGATGAGCAAACTATGCCATATTAGCGTAGTCAAGCATACGTGCACCACAATGAGCTTTGACTCCAAAACTCACAAGGATACGCTCTTATTCAACTTTTTACACACATTAAGATACAAGATACATCCCATGACAAGCGCTAGCGAGTAAATTCAATAGCCAGAGACAAAAAGCTGCGCATGCTGTCAAAACAGCGCTAAGACAAAAAGGAAAGCTAATTTTTGACAAGTATGGACGACAATGGACAAATCATACTCAAAAAGTTAAAAATATCTATCATGCATCAAACGGAGTTAACAAGCGTACAAAAGATCAACGAAGGACTTTATTAGCTTATAACGACCTTGGATACAAAGAGAAAGGGACTACCAAAATGTAGTGGCCATATGCTTGCATGGTTCATCTGCCTTTGGCCACTACCAACCCTAAACTACCCAAGGCATGACCACATAACGGCCAAACACCAAACAAAGTTATGAAAAAGAAATAAAGAAAAACTACTACCTCCGACTCCACCACACGTAGACAACATCCACATCCGGCTCCTCATGGTATTGAGCCTCGAGCTCCCTTTTTCCATTGAACTATTTCTCATCCGAAATGTATGTTAGCCCGAATGTCTAATCAATCCTCTCATCATAGTATTCAACCCTCTTTCGAATATGCTTTTGCTCTTTATAGCATTTCTTCGATTTTCTTTTCTTTTTCTTTGAGAAATAGGGTCATTTGAATTGAGATTTGTAGTGAGAGAGATTGAGGGGCCAATTGTGAGAACTTTGGAGAGTGAGATGGAAATTTGGTGTTTTAACATTTGTAGTGGGAGATGAGAGATAGGGAATCATGTACCGATTTTTTCACCTTTTACATCCCAACCACTTCTATCACATTCACACCACCCCCAAACTTCCTTGAAGCATTGAAAATTATAGACACACAACCCTCCATACATCGGGTTACCTAGGTTTGAACAATGGAAGAGACGCGGACTATGGTTCAAATAGGGACGAGGTGACTCCTATGTGGTTTAATCAAACAAAAATGTCTTGAATCATTTCCTAAGTACGCCAAAAACTCCAACACGATGCAAGAAAGATATATACCCTACTCAAGCATGAACAAAAGATGTTATTTACGCAAATGCGGGAAATGAGAACAATAAGCATGGGACGCTTAAGAAATGAATCTTTACTCTAGCGATGCACACTACTTGACTTTAGGCTCAACTTGTTCATCAATGTTCATGTATATGCATGTGACATGGTTTAAAACACACAACCGAATTCAACGGGATACACGACTCTTGCCATTGACACAATTGAGCATATTTAAAGTATCTAACAAGCGAAATCACTATTAACAAGGGAGGATTGCAAGTAAAAACAAAAATTTGAAAATTTACCAAAAGTAGAAAAAATGAGACAAGTCTCATGAACATATATATAACATATATATCCCTCCCCCCAACTTAAATGATGATATGTCCTCATAGCATGAAGACAATTGAAATGAAATACAAGAGAGAGAGTAAACGTACCTTCAAACCAACTCTTCACGCGATTGAACGAGTCATACTTTTCTTCCTATTTCCCAAGTGAGAAACGGGTGGCTATACCAGACCATCAAAAGAGAAAAAGAAAAGAGAAAGAAAAAGAAAAAGTTTACGTATGTTCAGACAAACGCGGGCTCCGAACATTTATCATGCCAACAAGAGAGAAAGAAAATGAACATAACATTCCACTCCACACTCTGTTTCAAAATTTGAATTTGACCATTCCACAAGAAAAGATACTTAGAGTAAAGCATAGGCCGAATTCGTTTCAAAAATTTAAGTTTCACCAAGTGTATATGCCAAATAAGATTGATTTTCAGATTGTTGACAAAATTTACAATGTAAGCACGATAAAGAAAATCAAAATCATCAACTCCAAGAAAATCAATCCATTCCACATTTAAAAACTCTTGCACAAGTGGAGACTCAGTAGGAAGGGTGGCACCATCTAGAGCCAAGATTAATGGATTATTCAGTGCAAGTATTGGTAATGACTCCTCAAAAGGCATATAGCTTTCACTAACGACAAGCGGTTCTATTTGCTCTTTTTTCCTCGCATCAGGATTTGAAGCCTCAAGGGTGGGAGACCCACTCTTGGTCTCGTACGCTTTGTCTTGCGCTTCTAACAAGGAATACAAATAGTCTATCTCTGCATCCATCTCTGCAGCAGTGAGAAATTTCTCCCCTAGAACATCACATAAAGGGAGATCCATGGGGGGAAAACATTGGACAACAGGGTCATCATTAGGTTCATCTCCCCATTCAGACTCTGAGGAGCTGTCACAATCTTAAATAACATTTTCAACAAATCTATGTGGCTCAATTCCCTCTTCCATGGCATTTGAGTCAGACTCTTGATAATGTTTAACAAAAACCCGAGATTGTAAAGTTTGAGCCAATCGATCAAAGAAATCGAAGGCTTGGGCGGGTTCTTTATCAAACAGTTTACCATCGCACAACACATCTATAAAAGCATGACTCTTTTGAGAAAGTCCTTGATAAAAATAGTTAGCAATTTGAAAATTTTCAAAGCCATGATGCGGGACCGCATTGAGCAAGTTCTTGTATCTTCCCCAACATGCATAAAACGACTCATTCTCTCTTTCCACAAAGGTTTGAATGTGTTTCTTGCGAACCCAAGTATAAAAAATGGGAAGGAACTTTTTGTAGAATTCATTTAGCAAATCAACCCAAGTCAGCACAGATTGAGGGTTCAGGGAATTGAGCCAAGTGTTGGCATTATCCCTTAAAGAGAAAGAAAAGAATTTCACCCACGCGGACTCTGATTTCACAATGGCACCAAGGTACCAAGTTTGTCCTTGAAAAATGCAACATGTTTGTAAGGGTGTTCGTGCTCCATGCCTGTAAGGGTGTTCGTGCTCCATGCCATGGAAGCGGGGCAACAAATTGGAAAATGTCATTTGTATCCTAAATACATTGACGGCAGGAGCGGTGGGAGCAACAATGCAAGAATATGGATAAGCATGATCGGGATAAGAGTTTTCCCACATAGTCATGGGGACTATTTCGCCATTTGCCGCCACCATGCTATTAGATAGATAAGACATAAAGTACACAACCTAGAGGGGCTATGCCACCACCTCTCTCAAAATAGTTCCATGGGGTTATGCCAACACCACGTTATATAGATAAAAAGCAATAAAAAGGCAATTGATGCTCAATCTAGCTTCGTTACACCTCAAGTCGAATTGGTGGCTCAGTTAGAGGTATCCGCTAGAATAAGTACAAGTTGCTCAAAACAAAATAAAGCGGGATACTTACAATGGTTTGTCGAACCTCAAAATAAGCTATAATAAGATTTTCCCCGGCAACGGTGCCAAAATTTGCTTAACTCCGCAACCTACCCTCCAAATAAGGCAAAGGGCTAGGTCGTTGATAGCATATAAATCCGGCAAGACCGGGATCGTTCCCACAGAGAAGTCTTCTTTCGCAAATTTGGAATAGAAAGTACGTAGCACGGCCTTCAAATGGCCAACTTGGAGTTTGATTTGAATGAAGATATTTAAACTTGTAATTTAAACTAGAGAAAATATGGTCGAGTCAAAGGGATTGATTTACCCACGACTTAGCCATAAAACGGTTTCTTCATCTAACTCATGTGTGGACCGAAACCATCTGGATTCCACTTGAAGAATTAAAAGCTGAAGACTACTTGTAACTTAACTCAAAATTCTAATCCAAATTGAACTCATTTAACGCAAGTGAGAGACGAAAATGGATCGTTCGCACGCGTAAAATTATCGAGCACGTAGCATGGGGCAATAGACTTCATTGATCAAAGAAGCCACCGACCCCATGATCGATGCTAGAAATCATGGGTTAATTCATTCAACACATTGAAATCGAGCTAAAGTTTAAGCGAAACCGTTTAAATGACTAATCCATAGGGTGCACCTCACCCCATGACCAAACCTATTAACTACTCACACGTAATTAAAAGACTAGAAATTATGCTTAAGGAAGAAAACATGTTTAACCGATAGAAACAAAAATAAACTTGATATTAAGGAAGATCTCAACTATAGCTACAACATTAACACATGAGAAAACATCAAAACACTTAAACATTTACTTGAGTTCTTGGAGATTGAAAGCTTGAAAGACTAAGAACACAAAATAGAAATCTTAGAAAGCAAGAAAAGACTAAAGGCCTAAATCTAACTAATGGCCATCCTTCCATAAATGGCATAAAGGCCTATTTATAGGCCTTACAAAATCAGCCAAAGAGTGGACAAAAAGACCCCTAAAATATCCCAAAAATATGCTAGAAGTGAAAACTTTCCATAAATGGAAGGTTGAAATGTTCAGCACATTGAAAGCTGGTCGAAGGGAAAAGGTAGCGCTACCTACAAAACATGGTAGCGCTACCCAACTAACTGTTGGCATTTCAGCAAAATGGTAGCGCTACCTAAAAAATGAGGTAGTGCTACCATTTTCCTTGTTCTGCAGTTTTGGCTCAGCTTGGCCGTCATGCCATGGCTTGTCCCGACGGCTCTTCGATGCTTGATTACTTGATCAACGCGACTTGGTTAAGGCATGCTATGTGGTCATGAACTCTTGGGTGCCCTTTTAGAGGCATTCTCGAAGCATTCGCCTCGCTTCCAAAGCCTTGGCACATTCCTCGCCGAATTTGACCACTGGCCCATCTTCGAGGCTTCTTGTAACACCGTCAGGCCTTGGTGACAATGAAATGAGTACCGGCGACCACTTGGACTCTTAGTTCATCGCGGAATTCCGCTTGGCATCCAAATCCACCTTATTAGCATGTTTTACCTGAAATACACAAAAACCTACCTTACGTGCAATAACGCATAAAAACGACAACATATATGTACAAACACAATATACTAGAGGACTTAAGCACCAAGAATATGCATTATTGGGTGCTTATCAGACATCTCAAGGTCAACCGCACAACATTTTAGGAAAAGTTCTGATTGGCTCAGCCGAAAAGGCACTTCTGGCGCGCCCAGAAAATACCTCCACCATTTGAATTCAAAATCTTTGGCTCTTACCTATAAATATACCCCTCCACTTAAGAGAAATGGGTCCCTTGTCATTGATCCCAAACCTTTCTCTTTCTTCTTGCCTTCACACCCATTCTCTACTTCCAAACCTTGAGAATGTCATTCCCAAAAGACATTCTCTTAGCATTTTACTCCATTTTGCTCCTCACCATCAAAGTTAGTCTCTTACTAACTTTGAGGCTCCATCCACCAAAACACCCCAACAACCACTCACACTCACGCCTATCTTTTCTCGCCCGATCTCATCCAACCACATCCATCATCATCCGTCTTCATCCTTCACCATCCATCCTCATTCAAGCTCAAGAACAAAGGTAAAAATCAAGTTTCCTAGGGCTAAGCTCTGTTCTGGCCCTGAGGGGACTCCGTTGTCGTCAGGCTTAACCCTTTTTGGTTGAGTTCTGGCCTAAAAATCATTTTCAGAAAAGAAAACAGCCACTGTGCTGGAAACCACCCCGCACGGCGCTTTGATGCATCGCATGGCATAGTGTGTTCATGCGCGCGACTTTTCATTAGTTGTTGTTTTCTTGTTCAAGCTGTCTGGATCGTGGTTATTCTTCGTCAGGCTTGCTTTTGTTGTTAAAATATATGTTAGTGCTTTTAGAATAAGACCATATCTACAAGCCATGTCTTATCTCATAAAAAAGGTTTTCTTGATCATCTCAAATGATCGAATGCATCAAAAGTGGTATTTATGTTCACGGCTTGAAGGAATGGTACTGTTTTGAGGCGATCCGCATGCTATGCGTCTTCTGATAGTGTTGCACATCATATTCAATATGACGGGCGATGTTTTGGACATTGATGACAGTCTAATAACAGGATAGGTACCACGCACGGCATATGATAAGGCCGTACACGTTATTATGGTATGCCGAGTGGTAGAATGACTATGGTCCAGACAGTTTGTCGAGTAGCGTTTCCTTTCTTTTCTTTGCTGCATCATTCTTATCATCTCTGTATAGCAAGCACCACGCTCACGCCAATGTGATATATTCCCCGTGTCCCTTTCCCCCCTATTTGCTTTATTAAAAGAGCATGATTTTCCAAAAGATATTTAAATCCTCCCCTTTTGAAAATGCTTAATAGAGTCCGATTTTTACCGAGCGAGTGAGGTGTTTTTTTAACAAAACCTTCCCCATTCGTAATGTGGCTCCCGAACCCAAAATCTCGACGTTTTCGCTGGACCAAAAGCCTTTTTCCAAATGAGTTCTCAATTTCTCGAATCATCCATCTCAAAAATCTGGGTGGCGACTCCTCGAGCGCGTGCTGGGCGGGGAGCCCACAAAGATTAAATTCCATCTGGATAGATAGGTCGTTGCCATAAATGAATTGGACGGCATAGGCCATCATTGAATTGGATAGGTGGATCAATTTTTAGAATGATCGAGCCGTTGAAAAGATAGACAGGACGGGCTATCGTTGAGTTGGACAAGACGGGCTGTCGTTGAGTTTGGACAAGACGGGCTGTCGGGTGGATCAATTTTCAGAATGCTCGAGGTGTTGAAAAGTTGGACAGGACAGGCTGTCATTGAGTTTGGACAGGACGAGCTGTCAGGCAGATCAATTTTAGAATGATTGAGCCGTTGAAAAGTTGGATAGGATGGGCTGTCGTTGAGTTGGACAGGACAAGCTATCGTTGAGTTTAGACAGGACGGGCTATCGGGCGGATCAATTTTCAGAATGATAAAGCCATTGAAAAGATGGACAGGACGAGCTGACATTGAAAAGTTAGACAGGACGAACTGTCGTTGGATTTGGACAGGACGGGTTGTTGTTGAGTTTGGACAGGACAAGCCGTCGGTGAATTGGACGAGACAGGTCATCGTTGCTGAGGATCAAACTATCCTCGGCACAAACAATTCCAACAATCACGGGTAGGTCATGTTAAGTAAGTCAAATTCCATCTGTTGGGAATCAGAGCCAATCTCCTTATCAAAGACCATCCGAGACAGAACAATAAGGTTGATGTAGACCGCGATAGGCGGACGGTTGTTGTTAGCTGATTGGATGGGCGGACCGTCATTGATTTTAGACAAAACAGGTGATCGTCGAAAATTGGACGAGCGGACCATCGTTGTGAACTTGGACGGACAGACCATCACTACGTATTGGACGGGACAAGCCATCATTGAAATTGGACGGGCAGACCGTTGTCAAAAATTGGACAGGCAGATCGTCGTCATGAACTTGGACGGATGGACCATCACTATGTATTGGGCGGGACAGACCGTCGTTGAAAATTTGGATGAGCAGACCGTTGTCGAAAATTGGACGAGCGGACCGAAGTTGTGAACTTGGACGGACGAACCGTCGTTGTGTATTGGATGGGACAGGCCGTCGTTGAAAATTGGATGGGCGGACCGTCGTTGAAAATTGGACGAGCGAACCGAAGTTGTGAACTTGGACGGACGGACCATCACTATGTATTGGATGGGCCAGGCCGTCGATGAAAATTGGTCGAGCGGACCGTCGTTGTGAATTGAATGGACGAACGGACCATCGTTGATTTGGACAGGACATGCTATCTTTGTATTATGATCCCTAAATTGTATTCCAGGTGCTAGCAGAGTGGGTCAGAGAAGCCGTGCGCTTGATGGTTGCCATAGAGAACGAAATAAGGAAAACGGCGTGTGGCATTCCTCCACAGTTGCTCTATCCCAAAGAAGCGATTCCGGCTCCAATTCCAATAGTGACTAGACTCCAGATATGGACCCCAAAATCTTGTTTCTCTTGCTGCTTTCGATACTGGATAGACGTGCTCTGATGGACTTGCTTCGACACTTGATATAACCTACCTGCTTTCAACATTTGATATATAATATGCAATGATTTGTCTACTAAAGTGAATGCACGAACTCAAAATGCATGGGCGGACTAGGGCGGTTTCTAAAGGATGACGACTCAGAATGACCACAACCACAAAAGCTACACAGGGCGACACTACCACCTCAGCCTCAGCTCAAAGATACGAGAGCACTAGATAACCAGCGGCTACAGGTGTGTAGTTGAAAGAGAGGCCCATAGAAAGGGTGGTGATAAGCCCGCTTTAGTGTAAATATTCGGGCCTATCTCGCTCATTTTTGCCACGCTCACACGCATAACTCTTTGTTTTTGAATGATATTGTGCGAAAGGTGCGTTTTGGTGGTTTCAGGTTTATCTTAGTGAATAAGGCGTATTTTAATGCCATGAGCTCATTTCATTGTTCACCGGGGATCCGAGGGCTCCAAATGGAGCGTTATCCGAGCTTGGGGGACTTTGTCAAAACCTCAGAGTCAATCTGTAATTGCTACTAAGAAGGGCTTCATCAATCGGTATCTACCGGTAGAATACGCTACCAACCGGTAGAAATCGGAATCTACGGGTAGAAAGCTTCACCTACCGGTTCAAATTTCCAACAGTGAAGTCGCAAGAAAAATCCATCCAGAACCAACCAGTAGAAGATGGGAATCTACCGTCAGAAATCCATCCAATCCAGCACGTAACTTTTGCCTCGTATTCGTTCTACCGGTAAGTGATAAATTCCTACCGGAAGATTTGCCCCAGTTTCTACAGATTTTTATTTTCTTTTTCTTATGTAACTTAAAAGGGGTACTATAGAAAGACCATTTGCACGTTTTTAGGGTTATCTTTTGTCATTAATAACCAGCTCTTTCTCTCTCTACCTCCCTCTCCTCTCCAACCCTCAATTCCTCTTATATGGAGCATTGATTGGTGGGTTTGGTAGAGGTTGGTGTTCATGAATGTTGTAAGTAACCTTGAGATCCTTATTAATCTTGCATTTATTTTCATTTTCAGTATGAGTTCGTGTTTCTCCTCTCCTACCCTAACTCTTTGCACTTCTCCTTTCATTTTGTGTGAGTAGTGTGGCAAGGTTAGGTTATGGGATGATTAACATCCCGTAACCAATGATATTTCTTGTTCTTCTCTTGTTAATCTTCGTTTTCTAAGGGTAAACATGATTCTAGGGTATTTTTATGTTCCAAAGCTTGGAGGTGTTAACCTTTTTGATCGTATGTAGGCTAGTATTTCTATTCCTAGCCACAGATGATGCTTAGAGCGATTCCTTTCGAGTGTTTGTCAAAATGTCTCCAAAACCCTAATCTTGTTTACCAATCCTGTCAATAAGAGAAGAACAAGTGTGCCTTTGGATTATGGGTGTTAATTATCCCTAGACATAACCTTTAGTTTAATCTCCAAATAAAAAGCCGTAGTTAGGTTAAGTAGCCAATTAACTAAATTTCTCAGTTGGCCATCTTAACGCCAAAGTTTGGTTGGCGGTCCTAACGCCGAAACTCTCTACTCAAGCAAATCTCCGAAACAAGTTATGGATGCGCTCCCTGTGGATTCGATCCCGGACTTCCGGGTATTACTATGCTTTCAACCGACCTAGCTCTACGCTTGGGGTATTCTTATTTCTACACACATTAAGGTCGCAAACAGGTGGCTCACGTCAAGGAGTCTTCAGAGATTTAGAGGAGAAGTCTGAAAGAGAAAGACCTCGTCCACGAAAGTCTCCTCAAAAGTGGAGGATGGGAGCGGAGCCCCAGGTACACGAGGAGATCGAGAGTGACAACAACAACGAGGACACGGCCGAGCTCTACAACTGAGGACTACCATTAAGCCTCTTTACTTTACTATCCTTTGCTTTTGAGGTTAGGGCCTACGCACCCACGTAGATTGACTTAGTAGCTGGCCACCGTGCCCTAGTTTACATTAGTAGGAGTAGCATTGGGCCTACGCGCCACTTTTTGACTTTTGGGCAGATGTGCCCCGTAGATATGCTTTTGCTTGGGCTATTGGGCTTTGACATGCATGATGTTCCACCGTTGTTTCATGGTTACTATTAGTAACACATAAAAGTTGCATTTTCTGGTTTTATTGGTTCTCTTTGGGAAAATTGATAACAAAAAACCTAAAACTAACCTCTAGTGTCCAACTTGCATTGACAAATGATCAGAGTTGACAAATAAACGCGTACATATGTACAAACTTGCCTAGCTTGAATGAAAAGGAAAGAAGAGCCCCAAAATAACGCGTAAACTCTTTGACACATGGAAAATAATGAAATTTTGGGCATTAATGAACCAAAACTCAAAATATTCCTAGACAAGCGAAACTGACACATGCGTAAGCTCAAATAAATGTACAATGACCTATACAAATTGACAAAACCGAGAAAAGCATCCCGACATGACAATGGATTGAAAAACTAGAAAACTGCCACAAAAACGGACATAAGACACAAATAAAGACTCATATAGGCCCGGACAGAAACCGACCCCCCGTGCAATCTCATTAGGTCCATATGAGTTGTACAGTATGACAAAACTTGGCAAAAGCCCCTTAAACGATACTCGAGGTGCTTTGGACTTGAAATGGAAAATGATAAGCTAGAGGCAATAGCTGACTGTTATTGTCTGTTGCTGGAATTGTAGTAGCTCGTGCAGGATTGGGACCAATGTGCATCACTTTGAACTAGCACTCATGCACCTCAAACTAGCGCGCATGACTACAAGTCTACTTCAACTGCTCACATCGGACTTCGCGGAACTTAGAATAAACTGTGAGCCGTTAGGCTTCGCAAGTATTTTGCTCTATTTTTCATGCTTCAAATATTTTAAGGCATTTATGCTCAGCTTGTATATTAGAAGTAATAGTTTGAAATAAAGTTGAAAGACAAAGAATTTCCCCCTTCTGATTCCTCCAGTGAAGCTGATTTATTCTCGACCTTTCTTGACCTTTGATGTGTACCAAAACGTCAACCTTGGATCAAATTGATAGATTATGACAGAGTCTCAAAGAGAGATTGCCTACGTATCCCATTCTAGGGAATCAGATCAAAATGTAGTTCAGGCCAAGGTTCACTCGTGTGTTTTACCTCTCTTTTTACGCTCTAACTTTTGCCTAGAACCGCCTCTTCAAATTTCCGATCTAGCGAGCTTTTGACTCTTTGCTTATTTATTTTTGCTTAGACCGCCTCTTTAGGTTTTCGATCTAGCAGACTGCTCTTACTTTTGCTTGAAACTGCCCATCCTTGGTGTTATTCGGTCCAATGAGCTTTCGAAAATTGCCTATTTACTTTTGTCTAGACCGCTTTCATAGGTTTTCAATCTAGCAGGCTGCTCTTACTTTTGCTTGGAACTGCCCACCCTTGGGGTTATCAGCCCAACGAGCTTTTCTCAAGGAAAAGTAGCGTTTGAATTGATCCAGGTTGACCAAGGCATCGAATTTTGTCGCCATCGAGATCAATGAACTTTGGCCGCAACCCCAGATAAAATGGTTTTGATAATGCAAGGTCCAGGATGCTTCAGCTGACATGCCTCGCTCCGAGCCATTTCGTACACTTCCTAACTTGTGTTCGGTGGAATAATGTTGTTGCTGTTTTGAACATGGTACATGACCTGGAGCAAGAGGATCTGATGCTTCACTGCGAGGCATGTCTTGATAAGTCTACTGATTGTTTTAGCAAGCCTGACCAGGTGCGATGCTCCTCTGGGGACAGCGCTGAATCGATTTAAACCATCCGGGGGTCTACCTCATCTTTCAAGTTTATTGAAATTACTTCTTCGTTTAGAGGATGAGCATGCCTTTCGCCTTTCCTTTCGGCGAGGGAACACATTTCCTTGAGGATGATCCCATTGAAATCTATCCCTTCATCATCAGGTTGACACAATTTATTCAAAAGCCAGCGAAATACTCGAAAGCAGGATAAAGCGTATTATGAAATCATTTGGGGTTGCCAAGTACAACAGAAGATACAAACTGAAAATAGAGCTTCAACGTGGAGGGCCAAGAGGCACAAACTCCGACTCAGAGCTAGACT
This sequence comes from Rhododendron molle, assembly GCA_025413875.1. NCBI lineage: Eukaryota > Viridiplantae > Streptophyta > Magnoliopsida > Ericales > Ericaceae > Rhododendron > Rhododendron molle. The sequence continues at coordinate 20,683,434 of CM046391.1, read as the reverse complement.
TACACAAATGCAAAAGACCTCCTACCAGGCTCAGATGTGTCGTCAATGCAAGTTAGACGCAGTTTTGGAAAATGCAATATATAAAACTACTTTTAGCATCCATGATGAGAGAGAGTCGGGCCCAAGCATCAGCACTTCAGCCTTCAGTATCTTTGACCAAACCTACTTGGGCGAACAACAACTCCAAATGCCCTTGAGTGAAGGACCTCAGCCAACCAGTCTTCTCCCTTTGATTGAATAAGCTTCCTCTTGAATTCCCCCTTTGTGGTTCCTCACCACTGTCGGTCCAAGTGTTGGTAGAGAAATCCTCCATTGCACCTATGGCCATCAGATTAACCTCGGGTTCGGACGGGAGAGACACGATTGGTTTGGATTGATTTTCTAGGATAATGTAGAGGGTTGGGTTGAATATGGTGGAGCTAGGCTTGATTTGAGCGGAGGTGAGGAATATCTGGCTAACATGTGGGTTAGAATCGTGTTAAGGTATGGTGTTGGAGGTGACATTGGCTTTTGATGAGAGCAGGGATGGAATGATGCCATTATCGATGAGATCTTGAATGGCATGTCAGAGGCGGTAGTAGGCATTGATGGAATGGCCAGGTGTTTGATGGTAGGTGCAAAAGTGGTTGGGGTTGTGGCTAGCAGAGAGAACCTTAGGCAGCGGAGTTGGGATTAGAGGCCTGATGGAACCGGCATCAAGGAGCTTCTCATAAACTGAGGCCAGAGGTGAAGAGAAGCATGAGAAAGTCCTTGGCTAGCTTCGGCAACTAGATTGAGGGTTCAAGGTGGAGCCTTTGCTTGCTTTGCAACTGCACAACATTGCTCCAATAACGGGATGCACCCTTTTGCCTTTAGGGTTGATCTCATTAATATGCATGTCCTCCTCTTTAGTATTGGCTTCAGACAAAGATCCAGCATCCTCTTTTAAGTGAGTTCTTGCCTCACGGAATTCAGTCAGATCTTTGAACATGTCTTTTGAGCACAGCTTGGTTCCAAACGTAGCAATGTGGTAGATATGTGGAGGTTCTCGGTTTTACACATCATCAATATTTAGCCCCAGATCCTGCTTTGACATGGCGGAGGTAAAAAGGTCAATTAGCCCCTGGACCATAATCATTTGCTTGTCCATTTTCTGGCTCATTTCCTGTAGAACCTTGTTCATCTCAAACAACTCTGTTTGCCCTACCATTGGAAGTGATCGAGGAAGGGAGATATGGCCTTGGAAGTAACAGTAGACCTGCTGGTGATGTTGTTGTATTTGATGGAGTGACAAGCCTTGCTCGCCTTTGCAAAAGCCACGGTAGATGCTCCCAAGTACGTTTGGTTTTTCCCTGCGGTGAAATGACCTTGAGCTTTGGACAGCAAAGTAAATGAGAACTCAATGAGGTTCCTGCAGTAGTTAGAATGCAATGCACACGTTGACGTCGTCGGTGTCCTCCTAGACTCTAGAACTAGAAATGAGTCTGTCTCATAATATTCAGACGCTGCCAGAATCCTCAGAATTCTTTCCAAGGGTGTATCCTTTATTTGAATCAACTAACATCAAGAGATGTCAAAATAGTCTAAGCCTTTGACTATTTCGTTCTCGAAGTTTCAACTTTGGAGGTCGAAACAACTCGGTGTAGATGACGTGATACCAGAATCGGGGTGGCGTAGGTGGCAACACTCCACTTAGCCAAAACGATTTAAGTGTTTAGCACTTAACCTGGGTGGTGTAAATATCACAACATTCTCTCCGTTGTTCCATGTTTTTTGTTTGAAACCTCAGTCGGGTTTAGGCAAGGACTTAGAAATTCTTGATTTCCCAAAGTCTCGTTGATCTAAGGACTTTGAAATTTGATAATGTGCACCGTCGAGATGCACGACTTTTCATCGGGCCATAGCAACGTCCTAATAATTATAAGACAAACTCGAAAGAGAAGACAACCTAAAAGCTGCCCTAGCATGCTCCTACGTAAAACGGTATGCATGTACAATGCATGCTCAAACGACCCGCTCTAAGAGGACTAGCAAAACTGTCTCAATGAAAGCTAAATATCAACCTTAATAACATTCATTCCATAAAAGCAGAACAAAGTCAACCAAAAAGATTACACCTGGCTTCCAAAATAACATTTACAAAAGAACTATACAAGATGAGTACACATCCACATAAGCTACAACTTTCCAAAAATTTGTATCATAAAATTTACTACGCCAAAAGGACACCAGGTCGATCCTTATCTCCACTCCTACAGCCTGTCAGACCAGTAGTGGACCAAAATTCTATTTTGGATACCTGAAAAGATTGTGAGTGTTACCGCTTCATTCAAGCGAAAAGCATAAAACGGTTTAAAAGAGCAAACATGGATCGAGTAAAGCTTCAAATCACACTTAGCAAGAAACATACTATTTTTCACAAACAAACCAATAAGCAACAATATTTCAAGAAGCCATAGGGTTGCTTCCCTCGCAACCAGGAGTTATGACGGTACCGTGACCCTGTGAACAGGGTACTTTCAACAATTTATACCCTGTTTGTGTATAGCAAACAGACAATTTATACCCTTCTTGTGTACATCAAGAAGAAAGCAAATCCAACCAACAATACAGCTATGGCATGCTCTTGAAATAAAGGAAAAACATGTTTCAAGCAACTTGATCCATATCCACAACAGTCAAAAATTTCCAATATTTGTAGAAAAAGTATAAGATTATTTTTAGCTAGCCACTTCAATGAAACAACACACTCACCTTAAAGATCCAAAAGACAAAAGCGAAAAGCCTCCTCAACGTTGAGGTGGAGACTCGTCCCCTGATCCTAAAATATGAATGACACTACACTTAGAATAATTCATACTTCAATTCATATCATAAAGCAAGTAAAATGCATCAATAAGTCTAATATATGTTCTTATTTTTAATCTCCATCCCTAATATGATAATGAATGAGACCAATGCAATAAAAATGAGGAATGATGTGCTTCAATGCTCCAAAGATGATGCAATGAGATTTGATACAAAAATTCCCAAGATTAAGGCTTAGTCCATGGCCATCGTGTACAATTCTGACCATTTCCAATACATAATCATGAATTCTAATAATTTCACTTAAACCATTGAACATTTAACTTCTTCCTCTTCGAATTGACAGGTCATACATCAAAAACGGAGTTCGGGTAACCTTAATATGGCCTCGCGATTATAACTTAACAAATACTAAAACTGGTGCAGAGACAGATTTTGGGTTAACTTTAACAACAAATCTGTTATTGCTCAGGCATAACCACAGCGCACAGGTTACATTGTTGGAAAGCCCTATCTGTCTAGTTTTCAGCAAAGGAAGTGGAATGTGTTTTTGAGTCTCGAGCTAGGAGATATGACTATTTTCCCAACTTGTGTCGGTGCAGTCGGCACTGCGAGTTCACAGCAGCAGTTCGGTGCGTGATTTTTAACTTTTTCCCCTCTTTGAAATAGATTCTGAAAATTTTACCCAATGAACTAGACATGCATAACCATCTCTAGTAAAAATTCCAGAAAATTACAAGGTCGGCAAATTAGCGAGAAAAATTCATTAAGAACATGACAGATTTCAATCTTGCTCAAGCCCTAATTGACATATCCAAAGACGGACGAATTTGGTAGAGTAAATCCAATCTTCTATAACCTAATTAGGACTTATACTACATAAATATGCAAGGATATACATGTTTGATCAATACCCAAAACATAAATTAGGTATAAGATAGGGTTTACCTTCAATTAGTTTTCCCCAATTCCTCTTATTACTCTATTTCTTCTTTGATCTTCTTATTCAATCTTCTATATATATATATATATATCTCTCTCTCTCTCTCTCTCTCTACGTTATACAGTGAAGGTGGGACGGAGGAAACAATGAAACAACGCTGAAGGTTTATCAGAGAAGAATTATCCCATGAGGTTGGGTGTATGGATTCAATTGGGCCATTATTCATCTTCACCCTTCATTCCACCTACCAAGACCAATCCCTTATTTTTTTTTAACTTAACTAAACCTTCAAATTTAATCAGGTATGCTAGACAATTAATGAATGATATGTGAATGATAACGCAACACGTGTATCAAATAGCATGACCTATGCAACATAAAGTTAAATGTCAAACGGGTGTTACACATGCAATAGGGAAAGCAGTAACACATAGACAATATAAGGGGGTTAGATGCAAATAATCTTACCCTGCGGGTACCTGTCCTAGTTTGGTGAGTTCTAGTACTTTGTACATGTAGAGGCCGGTTTTAGTTTGAGGGGGGTTTCTCAGACTAGAGCCATGATATATCTCCTGCTACAATGTGTATTGCAGATGTAGGGAGGTAATCTCGAGCAGACACAAAAAGTAATCGAACATGTGGTGTTCGGGGATCACGTGAGCCGTTGAATAAGGGTACCGCCGTGCAGTGGTTAAAAACTGGTGACAGAAGGGGTAACTAGTACTAGGCGGTCTGTTCGGCGAAAAGGACCATAGACACGAGGGGTCTTTGGTCCAAGTTACCCGAGCAGGGGCATGCTCCGACGAACATGAGGAATTACTAGGCCGGGTAAGTGACATATGAAGTCACTGGTCCAGGTGGGCTGTTCGGCAATGAGCAAGCCGAACAGGAGCACGATTCTCGAGGACGCTCTAAAAGGGTCCAAGAATGGCAATACTCTAAGGAAACGAGATTTGGAGGAGATACCCAATGAGAATGGGATGAACCCAACTTTGGAAAGAGTTCCTAAATGGTCTAAAAGGAAATATGCAGCTAAGGGAATGAGAATCCCCGATATTCTAGGTTCCCTTTACGAGAAAGGAAACTTACGGCAACGAGATGGGCAACAAGTAGACATGGGTCTATAAATACGAGGTAAACCTGGAGGTAAAGGTACGCAATTATTCATATTGTTATTCTGCTATTAATCGAGTTTTTGATCATAAGTACGTGATACTTGACTTTAGCATCGGAGGGCCTTTGCCACGAGAGGCAAAGGTGCGCTCACCCTATGTATTTTGCAGGCTAGGGTTCAGCAAAGAAATTAGTGTTCGGCGAGGTAGCACATGCAAGAACCAGTGCTGTTTCGGATACTGTTCATTTTTTCTTCCCTACAATTGGCGCCGTCTGTGGAAAACGAAGGATATCCCTTTGAAAAACGACCATGGTAGAAGTAGACCTAATCACGCCGCTTGCAGAGAAGAACCAGGCTGGTGGGGAAGGAGGCGAATCCCCTCCAGGTGCTCCGAAAAAGCATGCTGGTGGCCATAGCAAGAGGATAACGAGCAAAGATCGTCCCATAACTCTTCATGATGATCCGAAAAACAAAGAAGGTGGGACAGCCACGGAATCCACGAGAAGGAGCAAGTCCCACCACGGGATAGAATCAGTGGCACATTCGAAAAGTGCGCACAGCAATAAGGATATCCTGGACCAGAAGAGACAGGAGATAGAGGAATACGCTCGTCTGATTAAGAGGCGAGAATACGAAATCCAACAACTCGAACGGATACGAGAACATCCGGAAGATTCCGGACTTTCACGAAGAAAGTCCAGGAAGGAGGTCTGGCCGTGGCGGAGTATAAGAAAGCCTCTCCAAGAAGAAAAGGAGCAGGAGCCTCACCCGAAACGGCCAAGGACTTCTTCACAAAAAGGAGAAGTATGAGCAAGAGTTCCACCCCGTAAGAAGGTGGGACCAGAAGCACCACAGGGACAGTACGAGAGACCTAATTCTAATTGGGAAGCATGCTGCTAAGACTGCAAGGGGACAAGAAGAGGCAACCGTGTCTGCACGAGCAGCACGGAAGGCTCTTAGCAACATAGCCTCTTCTCCTTTTGTGAAGAGATTGAAGGAGGCAAGGTTGCCAAGCAAGGTGAAGCACGGGACCTTCGTCCCATATGAAACTAATGCTGACCCTGTGGCACACATACGGCATTACCAACAGGCAATGTTCATGATGACGGCGATGACGCGATCATGTGCAAGATGTTCCCGTCTAGCCTGGGAAAGGTGGCCTTATCTTGGTTCCATAAATTGGAGCTGAACACCATACGAGGATGGAGGCAGTTGGCCGAAGAATTCACTGCCCGGTTCCTAACAAGCAGAAAACCGCCTAAGACTTTCGAAAGCCTCTCAATTATGAAACAAGGAGAGAACGAGCCGATCAGAGACTATGCCAAACAGTATTGGGAAACTTTCAACGAGAATGAAAGTTGCAGTGAGGAATACGCTATAGCCACGTTCAAAACTGGGTTGCCTGTTCGGGGGGAACTACGAAAGTCCTTGAATATGAATCCGGTGAGCATGCTGGCACAGCTGATGGAACGAATTGAACAGCATGCCAGGAACGAGGATGACATACTGTGGGAGGATGGCAAGCTGGGTGCCGAGCAGTCCAGGGTCTATGCAAAAAAGGCGGATAAGCCAGAGCCCAGAACATACAAGGAAAGGAAGGAATTCGGGCAGGCCAAGAGAGAGCCGAACAGAGAAAGGCCACCCCCTGATCCAAAGTCATTCTTTTCGATTACTACAGTTTGGAAGGAGCCCATCTACAGGGTTCTTTACCGAATTAAGAATCAGCCTTATTTCAAATGGCCCCAACCCCTGGGGGGGATAAGGATGCGAAACGTGCTACGAATCAGCATTGCAGCTACCATAAGGACTGGGGTCACATGACTGAAGACTGCGAGATGTTCAAGAGGCACCTTGACGATTTGGTCTCTCGGGGCTACCTTAAAGAGTTCATCCAGGAGGATCCCAAGGATAAGGGGAAGGCCATGGAGTTGGATTACGAACAGAATCCTAAAGGAGTAATCCATATGATACATGGGTTGGCCGCGCCTTATACGAGAAATGAGGTAAGGTTGCTCCAGAGACAAATCAAACACGATCAACATGTCATGAGGTTGGGAAGGAAGAGAGGACGAGAGAATGACGTAGGCAACGAAGGCCTAGTCTTCTCAGACGAAGATTTGAAAGAAGTCCAGGTGCCCCATAACGATGCCTTGGTCATAACCCTACGAATTGGGGAGTATGATATCGAGAGAATCCTAGTAGACTCAGGAAGCTGTACAGAGATATTGTACTACGAAGCATTCAAAAGGATGGGTTTGACTCAAGCAGATTTGGAGCAGTCAAAGACACCCTTAGTGGGATTTGGAGCAGGGGCAGTTTGGCCCCTAGGGAAGATAACCCTCCCTGTCCGTGCAGGTTCAGTAGTCCTGCGAACTGACTTTCTGGTTGTAGACGTCCCGTCTTCCTATAACGCGATTATAGGGAGAACTTGGTTACACAAGATGAGGGCTGTTTCTTCTACTTACCACCAGATGGTGAAATTCCCAGGGTCTAATGGAATTGAAAAGATCAGGGGTAACCAAAAGGCGGCACAGCATTGTTTGATCTCAATCATCAAGAAAATGCCAAAGGCCCATAACGTCCATACAGTGGAAGTACCTGATCAACCGACTATCGAGGACGTCGGGAGGAACCCAGCAGAGAAAGTGGTGGAAGGCCTGAAGAAAGTACAGATCAACGAGACTGATCCGGAGAGGTATTTTCTGATTGGGGAGTCACTCACAGAAACGGAAGAAGCCGAATTGGTGAGTTTCCTAACCGAAAACGTCGATGTTTTCGCATGGGTACCAAAGGAGATGCCTGGAGTAGATGCAGATGTGATCTGCCACCACTTAAACGTGGACCCCCGACATAGGCCAGTGATCCAAAAGAAGATAAGGGCAGCCACCCAACACGTCGATGCTGTCATCGAAGAGGTGGATCGCCTGCTGGAAGCCAAGGCAATACGAGAAGTTTATTATCCGGAATGGCTGTCCAACACTGTAGTAGTGAAGAAGAAGAATGGGAAATGGCGTGTCTGTGTAGACTTCACAGACTTAAATAAAGCGTGTCCCAAAGACAGCTTCCCTCTCCCAAGGATAGATCAATTGGTTGATGCAACTGTTGGATACGAGCGGATGAGTTTCCTCGACGCATATCGAGGATATCATCAGATCGCCATGTATGGGCCGGATCAAGAGAAAACATCTTTTATCACGCCACGGGGGTTGTACTGTTATACTGTAATGCCTTTTGGATTGAGGAATGCAGGGGCAACATATCAAAGGCTGGCAACCATTATGTTCAAGAAGTTGCTTGGCAGGACTATGGAGGTCTACATAGACGATATGGTTGTGAAAAGCGAAGCCAAACATGGTCACATAGCAGACCTCAAAGAGGCCTTCGAAATCCTGAGGAAGTACAAGTTAAAGCTCAATGCCTCGAAGTGCGCATTCGGAGTGGGCTCTGGAAAGTTTCTAGGCCACTTGGTGACCATAAGAGGGATCGAGGCAAATCCTGACCAGATAGCAGCCTTGCAGGGGCTACAGAGCCCTAGGACAACGAGAGAAGTCCAGAGACTGACTGGAATGGCTGCAGCTCTTAACCGATTCATTAGCCGTTCGAGCGACAAGTGCAGACCGTTCTTTCAATTGTTGAAGAAAAGAGAAGGTTCGAGTGGGGAGCAGAATGTGAGCAGGCTTTCCAGGACTTAAAGAAATACCTGGCTTCTTCCCCGCTCCTATCAACCCCAGAACCAGGAGAGACCTTGGTGTTGTACTTGGCAGTTTCTGAGCATGCAGTGAGTGCGGTTTTGTTAAGGGATAAGGAGGCTGAGCAAATACCAGTTTACTATGTGAGTAAGACGCTCCTGGACGCAGAAACGAGGTATCTGCCCCTTGAAAAACTCGTCCTTGCTTTAAGGACAGCCACAAGGAAATTACCCCACTACTTCCAGAGCCACAAGGTGGTAGTCTACACTGAATATCCATTGAAGTCTCTGCTACGGAAAGCGCACTTCTGGAAGGATCTCCACCGTCCGTTGAGTTGAGCCAAGATCGACATCGACATCAAATCACAAGACCGCGATTAAAGGCCAGTGTTAGCCGATTTCATAGCGAGTTTTCCTTCAGAGCACCCCAGCCTCCTACGAGGAAGGAGCGCCAAACGGGGACTTCGAACAAAAGAAGTGAGGTATCAGCCGAACAGAACGCCGAGGAATGGAAGTTATTTATCGACGGCTCGGCGTGTAACTCCGGTTCCGGTGCTGGCATCGTCCTGTTCCCTCCCCAGGGAGTCATGATAGAGCTCTCTGTCCGGCTGGGATTCAGTGCTTCGAACAACGTGGCAGAATATGAAGCACTCTTGATCGGCCTTAAAAATGCAAAAACTTTGGGGGTGAAAAAGGTCAGTGTCTACTGCGACTCACAATTGGTGGTACGTCAACTATCCGGGGAATACGAGACCCGGAGTGAGAAAATGGCGGCCTATGTGGAAGCAGCTAAAGACCTGCTCGACACCTTCGAAAAGGTTTACATCAAACAGATAAGCTCCGGGCAAAATTCCCATGCAGATTCCTTGGCTTGGTTGGCTGCAGCCGTACCCACAGAATTCAGGAAGAAGGTAGCAGTGGATTACCTGACCCAGCCGAGCATTGGCCAGAGTGTTGAAATGGTCCTGGACGTAAACCAGGGGCCAAGTTGGATGGATCCAATTGTGGGATTCCTACGAGACGGGACACTTCCTACTGACAAAAAGGAGGCCCACAAAATCAGAACCAAGTCCGCTAGGTTCTGGCTGTCCCCAGAAGGAAAGCTATATAGAAAGTCCTTTACTGGACCATACCTGCTCTGCGTGCACCCCGAGATGGTGCAGAAGTTCCTCCGCGAGATTCATGAGGGAACATGTGGGAGCCATGCTGGGGGCAGGTCCATCGCCCACCGAGCAATCACGCAGGGGTACTGGTGGCCACATATGCAGGAAGATGCAAAGGTTTATGTAAAGATTTGTGAGAAATGCCAGAAGTTCTCACCGATGATTAGAACACCAGCCGAAGATCTGGTGCCCTTGACTAGTCCATGGCCATTTGCTCAATGGGGGATGGACATCGTTGGTCCACTTCACAAGGCTACTTCACGAAATGGATTGAAGCTGAGCCTTTGGCTAAAATTACTGAACCTATGATAGAGAGGTTTGTCTGGAAGAGTATCATTACCCGTTTCGGGGTCCCTTATTCTTTGGTCACTGACAATGGGTCACAGTTTCAAAAGAAGTTCAAGGCTTTCTGTGCCCAATATGGAATAAGAAATTATTATTCAACCCCTGCTTACCCTCAGAGTAATGGGCAAGCAGAGGCATCCAATAAAACCATTTTGGATGGGATCAAGAAGAGGCTGGATAAAGCAAAGGGCAAATGGCCTGATGAGTTGCCACTGGTATTGTGGGCGCACCGAACAACGCCTAGGAGGTCTACGGGAGAGACCCCCTATTCTTTGGCTTATGGAACAGAGGCAGTCATTCCATTGGAAGTTGGCCTTCCTACCAACAGAACTGCTTTGGTCGAAAGTGGGGGAAATGACAGGGCTCTTGAAATTGAGCTCGACCTTGCCGAGGAAAGGAGAGAGAGAGCCCTGGTGCATTTGGCCTCCTATCAGGAACAGTTGATGAGGAACTACAACAAGCATGTCCACCCACGAGAGTTTGGTGTTGGAGACCTTGTGCTCCGCAAGGTGCTCGGCAACACCAAGGTTGCCAATGAGGGCAAGTTAGGAGCTAATTGGGAAGGCCCATATCGAGTTACTGAGGTTGTGGGCATTGGGGCCTATCGTTTGGCAGACTTGGATGGGAACCCAGTGCCACGGCCCTGGAATGTCCACAACTTGAGGAAGTTCTTTGTTTGAAAGACTTCGGCTTACTTTTTATTCTGTTTTAGAATTGTGATTGTGTGGGAATTATGAATACAGTTCCCTTGTGTTGCCCTTTTTAGTTGCATGGGGTATGCATAACGACCCCTCGAGTTTTGAGGATTAAGAATAAAATCATGTCTTTTGCAATATATTGACTCTGTTTTTTCAGAAATTCTGTTTTACTTATGGATTGTTTTGATCTATAAATACGAATAACGGCCTTCCAATCCCTTTCTTCGTATTGGGGAGCAGGGAATGGGTACGAATACACGTTTCAATTATCTATGCATGAAAAAGCTTTAATATACGAAAGTACGAGATACTCAAAAATTACGAATATGAAATTCCCAAGTATGAAACACTTGGGTTTGCATACGAAAAAATGCAAATCATAGAATTACCAAGTCTGAAACACTTGGGTATAAAGGTACGTGATACTCAAAAATATACAAGTACAAATATACTTAGTATATAAAACCTTATTTGAGTATGAAAAACTTAAATATTATGTAAGTACGAGATACTTAGCAACTGTTTAAGTACGTGGCACTTAATCATATTTAAGCACAAGAGACTTAAATTAAACGTTCGAATATAACGACTATCCAAGTACGTGAAACTTGCTAAATACGAGGATATTTAAACATGCCAAGTACGAAATACTTGAAAAGAACCATAACAAAATTATATATCATACGGATCCCTGTATGAATCTAAATACGAAAGATTTAGACAGACTGAGCACGAAAAGCTTAGTAACAGCCTAAGCAATATCTAAACAGGCATATGCACCTGGTCACATGCATTCAAAATAGATAAGTTTATGGCCAAGAAGGGCCGAGCAAAATAATAGAGGCCTCAAAATGGCCACCAGAAATCCAAAGTGTCATGCCACGCAGGGCTAGATACCACGGTCACGCAGGACCTGTCAAAAATAATGCCAAAGTATTTGAGAAAGCCAAATCAAAACAAACTTACCAAATCTAGTCCAGATTTTGGACTTCAGGTTGGGTGTTGTCTGGAACCTCTGTGGTTGTTCCAGTCTCAGTGTTGCCATCAGTAACTTGTTCCCCCAAGCTACTTGGATCTTGTATTGTTGACTGTGCATTGACCTCACCAAAGTTGGCAACTTGCTGTTCCGTTTGAACCTCCAAGGACTCCATTTCAACGTTCTCAGCAGCATCGGCAAAGTCGCCAATCTGCTGGTCCACATCATCTGCCAAAGTTTCATCTGGGACTTGGGATACAGTTGCACGGCGGCTGGGCAGGTCATTGTCTACCCACAAAGGGCAGTCATCTGCAGCCCCAATCTTGATCAGGCAACCCTCCCAGCCGGCTGCCCAGATTTGATCCTGGATGGCTGGCATCTGACCTACATAGTCTGCAGTGGCAGCATCAAACCCCTTCTCGTACCCAGCATCGAAGGCTTCTTTCTTTGTGGTGTCAATTTCAGCCAAAGCCTGTTTGAGATTGCCTTCAGCAGTTTCCATCCTCTCTTTTGCATCAAGGTAGTCAGTCTTGGCGTTATCTCTCTCCCTCTCCAGTCTAGTCACTGTACGGAGCAATCTGGTGTTGTCATTCAAGAGATTGTTCCGTTCAGCCTCCACTTCTTGTAGCTTTTGGCCAAGAGTGACCATCTTTTGAATAAACTACAGCACAGTAGTACAGAACGAAAGTCTGAGAATAAGTACTCGTTTGAAGTAAGAACGCAAGTCACGAGATAGCTAGACATACCTTTATGCCACTGACGAGTCCAGTGGAAAGCACCCGGTCTGATGGAGACGTGGACTCCTTTTGCATATCGACAGGTAAAAGCAGAGCTTGTGCAAGGGCCATTGCCGTCTCCGAAGAGCTGGCACTATCCCCGATATGCACGGCCCTGTCACCTCGGGTGAAAACAGGAGCCCAGATTTGAGGAGGAGGCTGGGTGCTGGTTGGCTGAGGTTGGCTAAGCGACGCATCAGCTTGACCTGTTGCATCTTCGGAGGATCGGTCTCGGGCGCGTTTGTCCCGGTGTGCATCCCCGGCTTCCAGAGAGGCATCTCGTTCCCTGGGGGAAGATGATGCTCGAACTGAACCCCCTCTGGTACGCCTTGGCGGGGGTGGAGCTTGACCAGTGGATGCCACCCGACCAGTGGCACCGCGGCCACGTGAAGAAACAGTAAGCAGGGTGCTCAAATTCACCGTCTGACGTGTCGTCATCTCGGAGTTTGGGGGGGAAGGAGAATACCCTTGTGAAGACGATTGACTGGTGTCTCTATCAGGAACTGACTGCTCGGTACGAGGTTGTGAGGATCTTCGGAGTACCAGGCGAGGTAAGGGGATCCCTTCTGAGATGGGCACTTCTCCTGGCTGCCCCGCAACGGTAACCCCCGAGCTGCGTCTCTGGCTCCTTGTCTGGGGAGCCGCGGAGGTAGATGCACCGTCTGTGCTTGGGGTAGACAGTCTTCTATCTATGAAACCCCTGTAAGCAGGATCGTATCCTAGCAGTACGCTGGCGTCACGACCTCGCCCTGCGGTTCGCGTGCCCGGCACCCCCTTGTATTTTAAAACCTTGTTTATGTCCTCTGTACGGACATAACTCGGCTCTCTACTTGGCCTCTTGTTTGCATTTGTTGCTGCAAAACAGAACGAAGGAAAGAGTTACACAAAAGACAACAATGACTAGAACTTAGAAGTACTGAAAGTAAAAGGAAAATTTGGGAGCATACGTGGGTGGCCCCACACATGGGGGCAGTGAAAGCCCACAACCTGGCCGTCTTCCCCTTGTGGCTCATAGGCTCCAGTGACGTATAGAAAGTCAATTTCATGATCCCGAGCGGAGTCTGGAAGATTCAGCACGAAACGCTTGTCTACCTTCCTAACTTTAAAATAGTAGGTGTTGTACTCACGGGTGAGCACAATGCTATACCACCACTGTAACTCCTAGATTCCCAGTTGTGTTCCCAGAATTTCATTTAAAGCTACCATTCCCATTATGAGCCTAAAAACATTGGATGAAACTTGCATGGGAGTAAGTCTATACCAGTTCAAGACTCGACGAAGTAAGGGGTTAAGGGGGAATCGGACTCTGCCTTCAACTATGGCTACGATTGGGATATATATTCTATCCCATGAACTGTCCTCTCTGTCCGCGCCTAGAGGGGCGAGTTCGAGCCCTACATTGTCAGGGACACGATATTCAGTCCTGAAGGCAGCCATGGCAGCGGGAGTTTCACAAAGCTTTCTAAATTTGCTAGGTTTAAGCTCATTATTACCTTCATCCGCCATGGATGTGTACGAAGGGGGTTTCAAACGAAATGAAATCGAAAAAATGGGTGCAATGAATTTTTGAAATTGAAATGAAGACCTGAGAACGAGATTCTCAGATTAGAGCTTAGGAAAGAGATAAGAACGAGAATCTTACAAAGATTTGGCGAGAATTTCCTGAAGAACGACTGGTTTTACAGGCGGCAGCAATGGCGGTCGAAGCTGTAAATCGCCTGGTTCTAGAGAAAGAAGAAGCTAGGACTTCAGTTTTGGGTGTAAAACCCAGAAAAGAACCCCTTTTTGGGGTATAAAGGAAAAGAGACGGAAACGATCCGTCTCCTCTCACGCCATTACACGAAAAGTAACGGAAGAAAGGTCCAAAATGGATTGATATTCAAATGCCATTTGACAGAGGACGTCAGATCGAGTTTAATGAGGGGCGTACGAAGTATGCCACGTAGACTCCATATTTCGAGATAATATGATGAGTAAACCGCCAAAAGAAATCAAATGGTCATCAATACTATATCTGCACAGGATATCACAAAGCTCGACCTAAAGTGTGTGTTCTCTAGAAAGCTTTACCCATTGGCCCGTGCAGCTCCATTGGGCAAAGCTGGAGAGCAATTGTAGGGAGGTAATCCCGAGCAGACACAAAAAGTAATCGAACATGTGGTGTTCGGGGATCATGTGAGCCGTTGAATAAGGATACCGCCGTGCAGTGGTTAAAAACTGTGACAGAAGGGGTAACTAGTACTAGGCGGTCTGTTCGGCGAAAAGGACCACAGACACGAGGGGTCTTTGGTCCAAGTTACCCGAGCAGGGGCATGCTCCGACGAACATGAGGAATTACTAGGCCGGGTAAGTGACATATGAAGTCACTGGTCCAGGTGGGCTATTCGGCAATGAGCAAGCCGAACAGGAGCACGATTCTCGAGGACGCTCTAGAAGGGTCCAAGAATGGCAATACTCAGTAAGGAAATGAGATTTGGAGGAATACCTAATGAGAATGGGATGAACAGCCAGCTTTGGAAAGAGTTCCTAAATGGTCTAAAAGGAAATATGCAGTTAAGGGAATGAGAATCCCTGATATTCTGGGTTCCCTTTACGAGAAAGGAAACTTACGGCAGCAAGATGGCTTGCACAGCAAGTAGACATGGGTCTATAAATACGAGGTAAACCCAGAGGTAAAGGTACGCAATATTCCGTCTTCATATTGCAGTATTCTGCTGTTAATCGAGTTTTTTGATCATAAGTACGTGATACTGACTTTAGCATCGGAGGGCCTTTGCCACGAGAAGCAAAGGTGCGCTCACCCCTGTCTGTTTTGCAGGCTAGGGTTCAGGCAGCAAATTAGGGTTCCGGCGAGGTAGCACGTGCAGCTGTTATCATTCAGTGTCGTCCTGAATATTGTCCGAAATTTCCTCCCTACAGCAGAGCAACGGTCAAACGGTAGTACGACTCATCATTGTCAAAGGTTGTTGGGCATTCGAGGACCCCGGGCTCCAGTAAACTGTGCCGGTTACCCAAAACACCTCAACGGGGTTACCAACATCAATGCCTATGAGGAAATGCCAAAAGAATGATTGAGAGAGAGAAACACAATGATTGAAAAATACCTTTTAAAGCTTGGCTCACTTTTACTAATCAACATTTGGAGAAAACTACACATGTGAACAATCGAAAAAGTCCCAGTTCGGATTGGTCGGATTCGGGATCCTGTTAGGACACCATTTCATTCTTCAGCAGTGCGGAGCATACTGTTTTGAAAGACTTTTGAAGGATTGTTCTCAAGTGTGTTAATTTCCAAATACAGACTAATGCAATAAATCCCCAGCAGAGTCGCCACTGTGGGCACATGCTCCTAAAATTTATGAAATGATCAGGTGCGCCCTTTTTAGGAAAGCGCGGCGAAACGCTTGCAATTCAGAGTCGTCACTCGGGTTTTAGCGTTATGCACCCAAGGAATCGAACTTGAAACGCTTTGCTACGTTTTGATTGGAAAAGGTTTTGTAGACTGGTCCGCCGTCACCTTTAATATCTGAGATTGGGGAGCCAGATTGCGAGAGGGGAAGGGTTTTAAGCACCCCTCTTACCCAATTCAGAGATCGGTCTCTACTCGGGCATTTTGTAAAACATTTGCATTTTTCTCTCTTTAATCATTTTTAGCCAATTAGGGCAGGGGAACAATTAATGGGGATTAAACTATAACTTGTTGGCAGGATATGATAGATGGCATGCTTACTTATTGAAACAATTAGTAAAGGTTGAAAACAGACTCCTGTGAGAGTTTTAAACAGATTGGGAGACACTGTTCAGGAATGACGTGCGCAGGGAGAAACCCGCATGCACTGCCCAAGTCACTGCATGCTAATCCAACCTGCGTATGGCACATTGAAACAAGCGTGTGCCAGTAAGCTCAAACCCACAGCTCTTATTTTCAACCCTCTGGGCCCTAAAAATGACCAATGCACACCCAGGACAAACCAAGCAGTTGATATAGCAGGGAATATATAGTTATGAACAGTTTAAAGAGGCTATGGAGCCACAAAAGAATAAACACCCCCTTAAACAGTGAGGGGACAATAGCAAAGGCAAAGGCCTAGTTACCATACAAGGGCCAGCCACTGGACTGGGGCAAACAGGCGCACGCTAGTAGATAACTCTACGCCAGTTATACTCCCTTTATCCAATGCTTGGCTATGCATTTTCTGGGTTCTAGAACATGACCAGAAGGATCCCAAAGGTACTCCATAGTGACATAAATGAATATTAAAAAAGTAAAACTAGCAAACTTAACTATGGGAAGCAGTAAACTGGTAAGGCATGCTCACAGTGATATATGAAACATAGAACAGAAAAAAAAAACTAGACACCGATCCCCACGCTAATACTGCATGTACAGCCATGATTGGCATATGCGTACTTGGAACTGGTGTACGCCAGTTATAGCCATGCACGGTTTTGAAACCTTGCCAGCTTTAGGGCCAGGACTAGTATTGATTAATGCAAAGGTGTTATACCTTTGGTTTTTGAGTTTGTTGAAGAGTTTGAGCTTGAACTTGGCTTTGAAAGGGGAATGTGGGTGGATGGATACTATGGTGTATAAGGGAAACTTCTTGCTTACTCTTTCAAGGGGAAGAAGAGAGAGTGAGTAAGGAGTTTGAGAGGTAGTGAACTAGAGTCTTGAATGCTCTAGGTTTTTGTAACCCCTTGCATATAAATGCAAGTATGCAAGGGGGGTATTTATAAGGGATGGAGTAAGAGAAGAGGGCATTGTAACCAGCTGAAAATGGGTGGTTAGGTTTGGAGGGAAGTCTCCATGCATTAAATGCATGGGACCAATTGATGGGTTGGTTGCATGAGAAAAGGGGAACATCCCCTGCCCGAACCACTCATCAGACGAATGTACAGCGTACTGGGGTGGCCCAAAAGTCTTATGCACGTGGCTGAATAAAGGTGTGTAGGGGGAAAAATCCAGACAATGCCTAAGAAGGCACTGTGAGATGACAGCCTCACGTGCTTCTTCGCCGGAACCCTAATATGCTGACTGAACCCCAGCCTGCAAAACAGACAGGAATGAGCGCACATTTGCCTCTCGTGGCAAAGGCCCTCCGATGCCTAAATTAGTATCACGTACCAGCAAGAAACCCTAATTATCAGAAAGAAACTACAATATGAATACCGAATATTGCGTAACTTTTTCTCTATGTTCACCTCGTATTTATAGATTTACAGCGGCTTGCCCTCCAAGCATCTTTGTTGCCCTAGGTTTCCTATCTCGTATAGGAAACCCCGTATCCCTTGGATTCTCATTCCTTAAATCGTTTGTTTCCTTTTAGACCATTTAGGAACCTTTCTCATGATGGACCGTGGATTCCATTCCCGTTGGGTATCTCGTCCAGATTCTGCTTCCTTACTGAGTATTACCATTTCTGGACCCTTCTAGAGCGCCCTCCAGAATGCTGCTACTGTTCGGCGTCCTTATTGCCGAACAGCCTACCTAGACCAGTGACTTCACTTGTCACTTACCTGGTCCAGTAACTTCTTACTGTGCATCGGAGCACACCCCTGTTCGGGTGACTCGGTCCAAAGACCTTTCATGTCTCTGGTCCTTATCGCCGAACAGATCTTCCGACCCTTGTGACCCCTTCTGTTACTAGTCTTTAACCACTGTCCGGCGGCACCCTCTATTCAATGGCTCACGAGATTCCCGAACATCACATGTTCAGTTGCTACTTGTGTCTGTTCGGGATTACCTCCCTACAATTGCTCCCCAGTTTTGCCCTTATACCACTGCTCGAGGATATAAGGTGAAACTTAAACTGTCATTTAAATATCCTGGTCTTGATAGGGTACAATCATTCGGGTCTTTTGAAGTCTTATTTTTGGCGGCTTCAGTCATCATCTCCTCGAAGTAACGGCTCCACGTGGCGTATATTGTACGCTTTTCATTAATTCGAACTGATGTTTTTAGACTGACGACGTCAGTCCCTCACCTGTTCGACCCTTTCACCCCGTTACTTTTTATGTAACGTCGTGAGTCGGAGACGTTTCGTCTCCGTTTTCTGCTTTTAAAACCCCATAAAGGGGGGGTTCTTTTGGGTTTTTACTTTAAAATTTGGATTGACTTCTCTCTCTCAAAACGCAGGCGAAGAATATCCTTCTCCCCTCCGCCATCGCCGCCGTCTGCAGTTCTATTCTCTTTCCTGCAACCGTCATATCTACGTCGTAAGATCTCCATTCCTTTCTTCTTTTTTGTGTTTTTTGTTCTGAGATCTCGTTCTCAGACTCTGTCAAGCTCTAGGGTTCTTTTGCCACTCGTACCCATTTTCTGTCTTGTTCAAAGCTTCTTTGAGTCTTTCCATGGCGGACGAAGGGGATAACGAACCCAAACCAGGCAAATTCAGGAAGCTTTGCGAAACTCCCGCTGCAATGGCAGCTTTTAGGACGACTTACAACATCCCAGATAATGTAGTACTTGAACTGGCCCCCTTTAGGCGCAGATAGGAACGCATGTACTTAGGAACGTACTTGCATCCCTATTGTTGCCATCGTCAAAGGCGGAGTTCGCTTTTCCCTCGACCCATTCCTTCGTCGTGTGCTAAATTGGTATCGTCTTAATCCCATGCAAGTATCCACCAATTTTTTCAGATTGGTGATGGGAATTGTAGCCCTAAATAGAATCTTAGGGACCCAAATAGGCATCTGGGACCTTCAATGGTGGTACAGCATTGTGCTGAACCCTGAATACAACACCTACTACTTCAAAGTGAGGAAAGCAGAAAAGCGCCTCGTGCTTAACCTGCCTGACTCCGCCCGTGATCACGAGATGGACTTCCTCTACGTTACTGGAGCTTTTGAGCCAATAGGAGAGGATGGCCAAGTGGTGGGCTCTCACTGCCCTCATGCTTGGGGCTACCCACGTATGCTCCTTATTTTGATTTGTGATACCCTCTTACTGCTTTCTCATAGATTATTTTGCATTTCTGACCCCTCCTTACTCTCATCTTTGCAGCTGACAACGCTAACAAGCGTCCACGTCTTGAACCCAGCTACGTCCGAACAGAGGAAATAAATAGAATCCTAAGGTACAAGGGGTAGCGTGGGACTCGTACTTATGGTCGTGGTCGTAATGCCGAAGTATTGCTAGGCTACGACCCTTCATATAGGGGAGTCATTGACCGAAGACTTGCCCATCCCAGCACCAGCACTGCCTCCACATCCTCTGTCCCTCAACCAAGAAGCCAAAGATCCAACTCTGGGGTGACTGTTGTTGGGCAAGCCGGAGAAATTGCTATTCCTGACGGCATCCCTCTTACTCGCGTGGTTACGAGAAGATCTGTTCGTCGTCAAACCTCTTCTCAACATCAGCCCGAGCAGCCAGCTCCGAATCGTGACACCAGCCAGTCGTCTTCTTCTGGTTATTCTCCATCACCTCCACATTCAGGTAACATGTCCCACCAACCATTGAACCTCAGTTCTCTCCTCACCGTCTCTTCTCGGGGACGGGATGCCTCCGGCAGGGTGGCATCAAGTCACGCCCCCCCACCGCCTCGTCGTACTAGGGGGCTTCAACACGATCTTCCTCTTCCCCTAGGGAACGCGACAGTTCCCTTGAGGCCCTAGATGCTCACCAGGACAAACGTCCCAAAAATCAAGAAGCTGGGGATTCTGCTCCCCAAGCTGCGGTATCTACTTTGGAGACTCCCTCCCCGAACATTTAGGTAGCTCATGAGGTCTGGACCCCTCGACTCATTAGAGGTGACCGTCCAGTCAACATTGGGGATAGTGCTAGTTCCTCAGAAACTGCACTGGCCTTAGCACAAGGGCTATTGCTGCCCGTAGATATGCAGAAAGAAGTCACGTCTCCTCCTGACCGGCTGGTTTCTACGGGGCTTGTTAGTGGGATCAGGGTACTTGAGGTTTTATTCTTAACCCCTTTTGTCTTCTTTTGTAGGCTGCTAATCGTAACTTAATTCTTGATACTCAGTTTATCCAAAAGATGGTCACGCTAGGCCAAAAATTTCAAGACGCTGAGTCTGAGAGAACCAGGCTTCTGAATGAAAACACCAGGCTACTCCGAACAATTGCTCGGTTAGAGAGTGAGAGGAACAATGCGAAGTCAGACTATGAAGAAGCGAGAGAAAAACTCGCAACTACCGAGGATAGCCTTAATCAGGCTCTGGCTGAGATCGACAACTCCAAGAAGGTTGCCTTTGAGGATGGATACAAGAAGGGCTTTGACACTGCCACAGAAAGTTACGTGGAGCAGATGCCGGGTATTCAAGATCAGATTTGGGCTGCCGGATGGGAGGCGTGCCTGACAAAGATTGGTGCTGCAGAAGACTGCCCTCTATGGGTAGAAAATGACTTGCCAAGTACCCGCGTAGCAGCCTCTCAAGATCACATGGAGTAGGAAGAGGACGACGTCGAGCATCAGATCGACAATTTTGTCGACACAAACGTGAGTGTGCAGGTGGAGAACCAAGAGGTTCCTGCCGAACAAGCTGCCCAGGAGACCTTAACCGCAGCTGTCAATTTGGAAGAAGAGGATGCTGCTGTCAGTAAGTCTGGCACCGGAGCTAACACTGAGGTCCCTGACAACACCCCTCCAGAAATCCAAAATCTGGATTGACACGGTAAGCCCCCCCTTCTCCTAGAAACGATAGTACTGCTGGTCCTGCGTGATCGTGATTTTCTTGGCCCTGCGTGGCCTCAGCTTTAACTTAAACGTTTTTGATAACAGCTTTCGGCCCTTCGTGGCGTGATACTTTGGTTTTGGTAGCCATTTCGAGGCTTTTTTGTTTTGCTTGGCCCTTCGTGGTCAAACACTGTTGGTGGTATTTCGTACCTTGTTACGTATTTCGTACGTAAGTTTGTTTAAACACTTATGATGAGTTTCGTATGTCTATCTAAATTTCTATTTTAGAATCTGCTAAGTATCTCGTACTTAGCCCATCTAGTTTTGTCACGTTTAGATGGTTGATATATACTGGAAACCGTAGGCTTATTTCGTTCATGCCCTCGAGGTTTTTAAGTTTCCTGTTCTTGGCGAATCTAAGTATTATCGTACTTAGTAAGTTTCTCGTACTTGGCGAATCTAAGTGTCATCGTACTTAGTAAGTTTCTCGTACTTAGTTAAGTATCTCGTACTTGAATAACATTAAGTGTCTCGTACATAAATAGGCTCTCGTATGTTAAGTTTGTATTTTCATTTTCGACGTAATTGAAACGTATATTCGTACGTATCAAGGCAGTCATGCTCCTGCTCCCCAATATGAACGAGGGATGACGGAGGCCTTGATTCATATTTACACATATGAGAAACAAAAAGTTCTAAAAAACCAAAAGGACGTGACTTTATTCATAATCCTAAAAAACTCAAGGGGTCGTTATGCGTACCCTATGCATCTAAAAGGGAAACACAAGGGAATTTTATTCATAATTCCCACACAATCACAATCCTCAAACAGAATAAAAATAAGACCGAAGTCTTTTAAACAAAGAACTTCCTTAGGTTGTGGACATTCCAAGGCCGTGGCACTGGGTTCCCGTCCAAGTCTACCAAACGATAAGCCCCAATGCCCACAATCTCTGTGACTCGATATGGGCCTTCCCAATTAGCACCTAACTTGCCCTCGTTGGCAACCTTGGTGTTGCCGAGCACTTTACGGAGCACAAGGTCTCCAACACCAAACTCTCGTGGGTGGACATGTTTGTTGTAGTTCTTCATCAATTGTTCCTGATACGAGGCCAAATGCACCAGGGCTCTTTCTCTCCTTTCCTCGGCAAGGTCGAGCTCAATTTCAAGAGCCATGTCATTTCCCCCACTGTCGACCAAAGCAGTTCTGTTGATAGGAAGGCCAACTTCCAATGGAATGACTGCCTCTGTTCCATAAGCCAAAGAATAGGGGGTCTATCCCGTAGACCTCCTAGGCGTTGTTCGGTGCGCCTACAATACCAGTGGTAACTCATCAGGCCACTTGCCCTTTGCTTTATCCAGCCTCTTCTTGATCCCATCCAGAATGGTTTTATTGGATGCCTCTGCTTGCTCATTACTCTGAGGGTAAGCAGGGGTTGAATAATAATTTCTTATTCCATACTGGGCACAAAAAGCTTTAAACTTCTTTTGGAACTGAGAACCATTATCTGTAATTAATGAGTATGGGACCCCAAAACAAGTACTAATACTCTTCCAGACAAACCTTTCTATCATAGGTTCAGTAATCTTAGCCAAAGGTTCAGCTTCAATCCACTTCGTGAAGTAATCTGTTGCTACCAGAAGGAATTTTCGGTTCCCAGTAGCCTTATGGAGCGGACCCACGATGTCCATCCCCCACTGAGCAAAAGGCCAGGGGCTAGTCAAGGGCACCAGATCTTCGGCCAGCGTCTGGATCATTGGTGAGAACTTCTGACACTTCTCACAAATTTTCACGCAAACCTTTGCATCCTCTTGCATATGCGGCCACCAGTATCCCTGGGTGATTGCTCGATGGGCTATGGACCTACCCCCTGCATGGCTTCCACAGGTCCCTTCATGAATCTCGTGGAGAAATTTCTGCACCATCTCGGGATGCACACAAAGCAGGTATGGCCCAGTAAAGGACTTTCTGTATAACTTCCCTTCTGGAGACAACCAAAACCTTGCTGATTTAGTTTTAATCTTGTGAGCTTCCTTTTTGTCGGAAGGAAGAGTCTCATCTCGTAGAAACCCTATGATTAGATCCATCCAACTTGGTCCCTGGTTCACGTCTAGGACCAATTCTATACTTTTCCCAATGCTCGGTTCATTGAGGTAGTCGACTGCTACCTTCCTTCTAAACTCAGTTGGTACAGCAGCAGCTAGCCAGGCTAGGGAATCTGTATGGGAATTATGTCCGGAACTTATCTGTTCGATGTATACTTTCTCGAAGGTATCAATCAAACCTTTGGCTGCCTCCACGTAGGCCGCCATTTTTTCACTTCGGGCTTCATATTCCCCGGACAGTTGACATACCACCAACTGAGAGTCACAGTAGACCCTGACTATTTTTGCCTTCAAAGTCTTTGCGCTTTTAAGGCCGATCAGAAGTGCTTTGTACTCCGCCACATTATTTGACGCACTGAATCCCAGCCGAACAGAGAGTTCTATCATAACTCCCTGGGGAGGGAACAGGACAATGCCAGCTCCGGAACCGGAGTTGCATGCCGAGCCGTCAACAAACAACTTCCATTCCGTGGCGTTCTGTTCGGTAAGTGCCACATCTTTCTTGGTTGATGGCCTCGCTGGCTGCTCCTTTCTCATAGGAGGCTGGGGGACTATCGCAGGAGAAAACTCCGCCATAAAATCAGCCAACACTTGGCCTTTGACTGCGGTGCGCGGCTGATAATCAATATCGTACTGGCTTAACTCGACAGACCAGGTGGAGATTCTTCCCGAAAAGTCTGCCTTTCGTAGCAGGGACTTTAGTGGATACTCGGTGTAAACTACTACCTTGTGGCTGTTCTCAAAGCAAGAACCAATTTTTCAAGGGGCAGATATCTCGTTTCTGCGTCTAAAAGCGTTTTACTCACATAATAAATTGGGATTTGTTCGGATCCCTTGTTTCTTATCAGAACCGCACTTACAGCATGCTCAGAAACCGCCAGGTACAAAACCAAGGTCTCACCTGGTTCCGGGGTTGATAGGAGTGGGGCAGAAGCCAGGTATTTCTTCAAGTCCTGGAAAGCTTGCTCGCATTCTGCTCCCCATTCAAATCCTGTTCTCTTTTTCAACAATCGAAAGAAGGGTCTGCACTTGTCACTCGACCGGCTGATGAATCTGTTGAGGGCTGCGGCCATTCCAGTCAGCCTCTGGACTTCTTTCGTTGTCTTGGGACTCTGGAGCCCTTGCAAGGCAGCTATCTGGTCTGGGTTCGCTTCAATCCCCCTTATGGTTACAAGATGGCCCAAGAACTTTCCAGAGCCGACTCCGAACGCACACTTCGAGGCATTGAGTTTTAACTTGTACTTCCGCAAGATTCCGAAAGTTTCTCTCAAATCTTCTATATGCCCTTGCTTGGTTTTACTCTTTACGACCATGTCATCTATGTAAACTTCCATACTCTTTCCAAGCAATCCTTTGAACATAAAGGTGGCCAGTCTCTGGTAAGTCGCCCCTGCATTCCTCAACCCAAAAGGCATTACAGTGTAGCAGTATAATCCTCGCGGTGTAATAAAGGAAGTTTTCTCTTGATCAGGCCCAAACATGGCGATTTGGTGATATCCTCGATACGCGTCGAGGAAACTCATCCGTTCGTACCCTGCGGTTGCGTCAACTAATTGATCTATCCTAGGAAGAGGGAAGCTATCCTTTGGGCACGCTTTATTCAAGTCTGTAAAATCCACGCAGACACGCCATTTCCCATTCTTCTTCTTCACTACGACAGTGTTGGACAGCCATTCCGGGTAATAAACTTCTCGTATGGCCTTGGCTTCCAGCAAACGATCCACCTCTTCGTTAACAGCATCAACATGCTGCACTGCTACCCTTCTCTTTTTTTGAATCACGGGCTTATGCTGGGGGTCTACATTTAAGTGGTGGCAGATTACATCTGTATCCACTCCGGGCATCTCCTCTGGTACCCATGCAAAAACATCGACATGTTCTTTTAGGAATCCACCAATTCGGCTTCCTCTGCTTCTGTAAGTGACTCTCCAATCAAAAAATACCTCTCCAGATCAATCTCGTTGGTCTGTATTTTCTTCAGGCCTTCCACCACTTTTTCTGCCGGATTCCTGCCGACGTTTTCGATGGTTGGTTGATCAGGTATCTCCACTGTATGGACGTTATGGGCCTTTGGCATTTTTTTGATGATAGAGATCAAGCATTGCTGTGCCGCCTTTTGGTTACCCCTGATCTGTTCAATTCTAGTAGACCCTGGGAATTTCACCATCTGGTGGTAAGTAGAAGAAACAGCTCTCATTTTGTGTAACCATGTTCTCCCTATAATCGCGTTATAGGAGGACGGAACGTCTACAACCAGAAAGTCAGTTCTCAGGACTATTGAACCTGCACGGACAGGGAGGGTTATCTTCCCTAGGGGCCAAATTGCTCCTGCTCCAAATCCCACCAAGGGTGTCTGTGACTGCTCCAAATCTGCTTGAGCCAAACCCATCCTTTTGAATGCTTCGTAGTACAATATCTCTGTATAGCTTCCTGAGTCTACTAGGATCCTCTCCATATCATATTCCCCAATTCGTAGGGTTATGACCAAGGCATCGTTGTGGGGGAGCTGTACTTCCTTCAAGTCCTCATCCAAGAAAACTAAGCCTTCATTGCCTACGTCGTTCTCCCGTCCCCTCTTTCTTCCCAACCTCATGACATGTTGGTCATGCTTGATTTGTCTCTGGAGCAGCCTTACCTCATTTCTCGTATAAGGTGTGGCCAGCCCATGTATCATGTGGATCACCCCTTTAGGATTTCGTTCGTAATCCAGCTCCATTGCCTTCCCTTTATCCTTGGGATCCTCCTCAATGAATTCTTTGAGGTAGCCTCGAGAGACTAGATCGTCAAGGTGCCTTTTAAACATCTCGCAATCCTCAGTCATGTGACCCCAATCTTTATGGTAGCTGTAATGCTGATTCGTAGCACGTTTCGCATCCTTATCTCCTCCTAGAAGTTGGGGCCACTTGAAATAAGGCTGATTCTTAATTCGGTAAAGAATCCTGTAGATGGGCTCTTTCAAAACTGTAGTAATTGAAAAGAACGACTTTGGGTCTGGGGGTGGCCTTTCTCTGTTTGGCTCTCTCTTAGCCTGCCCGTACTCCTTTCTTTCCTTGTATGTCTTAGGTTCTGGCTTATCCGCCTTCTTGGCATGGCCCTTCGACTGCTCGGTACCGAGTCTGCCATCTTCTCGTAGTATGTCATCCTCGTTCCTGGCATGCTGCTCAATTCGTTCCATTAATTGTGCCAGCGTGCTCACCGGACTCATATTCAGGGACTTTCTTAGCTCTCCCCGAACAGGCAGCCCAGTTTTGAACGTTGCTATAGCATACTCCTCGCTGCAACTCTCAATTTCGTTGAAGGTCTCCCAATACTTTTTAGCGTAGTCTCTGATCGGCTCGTTCTCTCCTTGTTTCATGATTGAGAGGCTCTCGAAAGTCTTAGGTGGTTTTCTGCTCATTAGGAACCAAGCAGTGAATTCTTCGGCCAACTGCCTCCATCCTTGTATGGTTTTCGGCTCCAATTTATGGAACCAAGATAAGGCCACCTTCCCTAGACTAGCCCTAGACTAGACGGGAACATCTTGCACATGATAGCGTCATCGCCGTCATGCATGAACATTGCCTATTGGTAATGCCGTATGTGTGCCACTGGGTCAGCACTAGTTTCATATGGGACGAACGTCCCGTGCTTCACCCTGCTGGGCAACCTTGCCTCCTTCAATTTCTTCACAAAAGGAGAAGAGGCTATGTTGCTAAGAGCCTTCCCTGCTGCTTCTCGTGCAGACATGGTTGCCTCTTCTTGCCCCTTCGCGATCTTAGCAGCATGCCTCTCCCAATCGGAGTCAAGTCTCTCGTACCTGTCCCTGTGATGCTTCCTGGTCCCTCCTTCCTCTGGGGTGGAACTTTTGCTCTTGCTTCTCCTTTTTCGTGAAGAAGCCCTTGGCCGTTTCGGAGTGAGGCTCCTGCCCCTTTTTCTTCATGAAGAGGCTTTCTTATACTCCGCCATCACCAGACCTCCTCCGTTGGATCTTCTTTGTGAAAGTCCGAAATCTTCCGGATGGTCTCGTATCCGTTCTAGTTGCTGGATTTCGTATTCTCGCCTCTTAATCAGACGAGCGTACTCCTCTATCTCCTGTCTCTTCTGGTCCAGGATATCCTTATTGCTGTGCACACTTTTCGAATGTGCCACCAATTCTATCCCACGGCGGGACTTGCTCCTTCTCGTGGATTCCGTGGCCGTCCCACCGTCCTTGTTCTTCGGATCATCTTGAAGAGTTATGGGACGATCTTTGCTCGTTATCCTCTTGCTATGGCCACCAGCATGCTTTTTCGGAGCGCCTGGAGGGGATTCGCCTCCTTCCCCACCAGCATGGTTCTTCTCTGCAAGCGGTGTGACTGGGTCTACTTCCACCATGGTCGTTTTTCAAATGGAACTCGTTTTTTCCCACAGACGGCGCCAATTGTAGGGGGAAAAATCCAGACAATGCCCAAGAAGGCACTGTGAGATGACAACCTCACGTGCTTCTTCGCCGGAACCCTAATATGCTGAGTGAACACTAGCCTGCAAAACAGACAGGAATGAGCGCACCTTTGCCTCTCGTGGCAAAGGCCCTCCGATGCCTAAATTAATATCACGTACCAGCAAGAAACCCTAATTATCAGAAAGAAACTGCAATATGAATACCGAATATTGCGTACCTTTTTCTCTATGTTCACCTCGTATTTATAGATTTACAGCGGCTTGCCCTCCAAGCATCTTTGTTGCCGTCGGTTTTCTATCTCGTATAGGAAACCCCGTATCCCTTGGATTCTCATTCCTTAAATCGTTTGTTTCCTTTTAGACCATTTAGGAACCTTTCTCATGATGGACCGTGGATTCCATTCCCGTTGGGTATCTCGTCCAGATTCTGCTTCCTTACTGAGTATTACCATTTCTGGACCCTTCTAGAGCGCCCTCCAGAATGCTACTACTGTTCGGCGTCCTTATTGCCGAACAGCCTACCTAGACCAGTGACTTCACTTGTCACTTACCTGGTCCAGTAACTTCTTACTGTGCATCGGAGCACACCCCTGTTCGGGTGACTCGGTCCAAAGACCTTTCATGTCTCTGGTCCTTATCGCCGAACAGATCTTCCGACCCTTGTGACCCCTTCTGTTACTGGTCTTTAACCACTGTCCGGCGGCACCCTCTATTCAACGGCTCACGGGATTCCCGAACATCACATGTTCAGTTGCTACTTGCGTCTGTTCGGGATTACCTCCCTACAAGGTGATTTGAGTAGCTTTGATCGGCGTACGCTTGTTAGGGACCTGCGTGCACCAGTCCAATCATGGTCAACGGTCAAAGTTGACCGATGATTGACACATGGCAGTAGACTAACATACGCATGTACAATACCAGCATATACAAGTAGGGTTTTGCTAAGGGTTTTTGGTTCTAGCTCGAAAGGTTTGATGGGGGTTTGAAAGAAGTTTGAAAGAGGTTCGAAACGCTCAAAACTCAAACACACCAACATTCTCGAGGAGTTCTTGACCTTACTCATCATCGGGGAATCAAAGACCGTAAGTAAGCTAAACTATACAGTCCAAAATAGGGTGTCTACTTCGCCAGAACCAACCAAGGACTTTCTCATGCTTCTCTGCACCTCTGGCCTCAGTTTACGAGAAGCTCCTCGATGCCGGTTTCGTCAAGCCTTTAACCCCTACTCCGCTACCTAAGGCTCTCCCTGCCAGCCACAACCCCAACCATTTCTGCACCTACCATCAAACGCATGGCCATTCCACCAATACCTGCTACTGTCTCCGACATGTTGTTCAAGATCTCATAGATAATGGCATCATTCTAACCCCACTCTCATCAAAAGCCAATGTCATCTCCAACTCCGCGCCTCAACACGATTCTAACCCACATGTTAGCCAAATATCTCTCATTTCCGCTCAAATCAACCCCAACTCCACCATATTCAACCCTTGCCACTATATCATCCCAGAAAATCAACCCAAACCCATCGTATCTATCCCCGCGCGAACCCGAGGTTAACATGATGGCCATAGGTTGGGCAATCGAGGTCTTCACTGCCGACACATAGACTGACAGTGGTGAAGAGCTTATAAAGGAAAAGGCTGTCTGGTTGAGGTCTTTCAATCATGAGAGCTTGGAGCTGTTATTCAAAGAGTTCTCTCAAGTGGGTTTGGTCGAAGAAGCTGAGGAAGCCGAAGTGCTGTTGCTTGGGCTTTACACTCTCGAGAACCTTACCCCTATCATTGTGGAAGCTAAGGGTAGCCTTTAAAAATGCATTTTCAAAACCGCGTCTAGTTTGTATTGGTGTTTGTCTGAGTCTGACATAGAGTCTTTTGCATCTGTATAAGTCTAGCTCTGAGTCAAAGTTTATGCCTCTTAGCCCTCTATGTCGTGGCTTTTGTTTCAAGTTTGAGTCTGCTGTGCTTGACAACCCTGAGGGTTTTTATGATGTGCATTATCCTACTTCTAAGTACTTCGTTGGCTTTTATATAAACTGTGTCGACCTTGACGACGAAGGAATAGATTTCAATGGGAACATCCCTAAGGAAATGTGTTCCCTCACTAAAAGGAAAGACGATAGGCATGCTCAGCCAATTAAAAGAAGAAGTAGTTTCAATAAACTTGAAAGAAAAGGAAGACCCCCGGATAGTTCAAATTGGTTCAACGCTGTCCCCAGAGGAGCATCACGCCCATTCAGGCTTGCTTAAAGAATTCATCGATGACTATGCATGGTCTCATCAAGAGATGCCTGATATCGCTTCTGAGATAACGAAGCCTCAAATCCCTTACTATCGGATGCCAAGCCAAAAAGTAAAAGCTCAGAAGGCTCCGGGCCTCGTATCATGTTCAAGGGTATCAACGAAGAGTTGCCCATGTATTCAATTAGAAGATGAAGTCTAGAGACCTGGTAAAGGGGGATCTGGTTACTAAGGAGGACTGTGCTCCGATTAGTCAATCTCCGCGAAGCACTCTGCATCCTTCACTGTCAAAGCCATTTTATCTGGGGCTGCGGCCAAAGATCATCACCCTCGACGGCAACAATCCGATACCTTGGTCAACCTAGATCAATTCAAAAGCTATTTTTCCCTGAGAGAAGGTCGTTGGGCTGAAAACCCTTAGGGTGGGCAGTTCTAAGTAAAAGCTAGAGCAAGCCTGCTAGACCAGAAACCTATGAAGGTGGTCTAGGTAAAAGTAAATAGGCAATAGTCAAAAGCTCGCTAGACTAAACACCTGAGAAGGCGGTTCTATTTAAAAGTTAGAGTGTAAAAGGTGAGGTAAAACACACGAGTGAACTTTGGCTTAAACTACTTTTTAACCTGATTCCCCAGAATGGGATACATAGGCAGTCCCTCTTCGAGACTCGGTCATAATCTATCAATTGGATCCATGATTGACGTTTTGGTACACGCCAAGGGCCGAGAAGGGTTGAGAACAAGACAAGCTTCATCAGATAAACGGAATGGGGAAACCTTTCATCTTTCACTTTTATTACAAACTACTACTTTGATTACAAAAGCTGAGCAAAAGCCTTACAATATTTGAAGCATGAAAAATATAACAAAATGCTTCAGAAGCTTAGCGGCTCACAGCTTATTCTAAGCACAGTGAAGTCTACTCAGAGGTCAGTTGATATTTTGTCTTGCTTTGACTTCTCTTTATAGGCACAAGGCCTTTTTCCTTCTAAAACGAGACTTGTCTAACAAAGGCACCTACTGCAAAATTGCAATTGAGCGCATTGGTACCAGACACGCGCGCACTTGTCTCAAATGTCGCGCTCTGATCACAGACCTATGCGCGCTGTTGCAATTCCAGCAGCAGTAAGTAATAGTCAGCTACTGCCTCCAATTGGTCATTTTCAATTCCAAGGCTTGTTTTGCACTTCTATCAGTTCAAGCAAGTCACTGAGGGTATTTGGGACTGCATCAAAGCGTCGGATCCCGGATATCACATCTAACGAAGATTTCAAACCCCCGGGGGCATCCTGTAAGTTCAAATCAAGGTTTTGGTGCCTCGAAGTCCATTCTAGGGGCTTTTGCCAAGTTTTGTCATACCGTGCAGGTCATATGGACCGAATGTGGCTGCATGGTGGTGTTGGTTTCAGTCCGGGCCTATACAAGTTATCTTTTGCGTCTTATGTCCGTTTTTGTGACATTTTCCCAATTTTTCAATCCATTGTCGTTTTGGATGCTTTTCCCAGTTTTGTCATTTCGTACAAGTCATTATACATCTATTTGACCTTACGCAAGTGTCAGTTTCACATGTCTAGGGATATTTGAGTTTTGGCCCGTTAATGCCCAAAATTTCATTATTTTCCATGTGTCTAAGAGTCTGTGTCACATCCGGGGGCTCTTCTTCCTTTCTCGTTCGAGCTAGGCGAGTCTGTACATGTATGTGTGTCTATGCGTCATCTCAGTCCACTCATCAATGCAAATTGGATATTAGTGGTTAGTTTTTGCATTCTCTTTGACACTTGCAAAGGTAATCAACAAATTGGAAAATGCGATGTTTACATTGCTACCTTAATATCTGTAATCCACAAGCAATGGAATCTTGTGAATAGCAAGGGCACATCAGCCCAAGGCCAAGCAAAGCATATCTATGGGGCACATCCGCCCAAGCATCAAAGAAAGGGCACGCAGGCCTAATGCCACTACTAAATGTCAACTGAGACAAGCCGACCCTCTCAGCATCTATCTATTTGGGTACGCAGGCCTGAACGTCAAAAGCAAAGGATAGTAAAGTAAAGAGGCTCAGTGGTAGAGCTCGTCGTCGTTCTCATCATCGTTGTAACTCTCGATCTCCTCGAGTACCTGGGGCTTCTTTCCCATTCTCCTCTTCTAAGGAGGCTTTCACTAGCGAGGTCTCTCTCTCTCTCTCTCTCTCTCTCTCAGACTTCTCCTTTGAGTCTCTGAAGACTCGTCAATGCGAGCCACCATCTTTGGGCCTCTCTTTCAACTGCGCACCTCCCGCTAGTTGTCTAGTGCTCTCGAATCTCTGAGTTGTGGCTGAGGTGGCAGTGTTGCTCTATGTAGCTCTTGTAGCTGTGGTTATTCTAGGTCATCATCCTCTAGAAGCTGCCCCAGTCTGCCCTTGCATTTTCAATTTGAGCATTAAATTTAGTATTTATATCATTGCATATTGTATATCAAATGTTGAAAGCAAAAAGGTTATATCAAGTGTCAAAGCAAGTCCATCAGAGCATGTTTATCCAGTATCAAAAGCAACAAAGTGAAAAAGGATTTTGGGGTCCATACCTGGGGTTTAGTCACTATTGGAACTAGAGCCGGAACTGTTTCTTCGGGATAGTGCAAATGTGAGGGAATGTCACTTGCCGCTTTCTTATCTCGTTCTCCATGGCAACCATCAAGCACACGGCCTCACTGTCCCACTCTGTTGGCACCTAGAAAATGCTTTGGGGATCAGAATATAGTCCAAATCAATGATGGTCCGATCATCCTCAATGATGGTCCCCCAAAACCCAAAGCAGCGATGACTTATGCCACCCAAAATTCAGAGCAGTGATGGCTTATGCCACCCGTCCAGCTCCAACGATGGTCCAATCATCCTCAATGATGATCCACCCATCCCAACTCAACGATGGTCCGATCATCCTCAATTATGATCTACCCATCCCAACTCAACAATGGTCTGATCATCATCAATGATGATCCACCACCCAAATCAATGATGGTCCCCCAAAACCCAAAGCAGTGATGGCTTATGCCACCCAAAATTCAGAGCAGCGATGGCTTGTGCCACCCGTCCAGCTCCAACGATGGTCCAATCATCCTCAATGATGATCCACCTATCCTAACTCAACGATGGTCCAATCATCCTCAATGATGATCCACCCATCCCAACTCAACAATGGTCCGATCATCCTTAATGATGATCCACCACCCAATTCAACGACGGCTCGATCATCCTCAATAATGATCCGCCTGTCCAAATCAACGACAGCCGGTCCTGTCCAATCTACAACTGCTCGATCATTCTGAATAATGACCTGCCTGTACAAATCAGCGACAGCCGGTCCTGTCCAATGTACAACGGCTCAATTATTCTGAATAATGATCCGCCTGTCCAAATTAACGACAGCCAATCTTGTCCAATCTGCAACGGCTCAATCATTCTGAATAATGATCTGCCTGTCCCCATCAACGACAGTCGGTCCTATCCAACTCACAATGGCTTGATTATTCTGGATAATGACCCGACCGCCTTTAATAACAATCGTTCATTTCCAACTCAACAACAACCTATCTCGTCCAATCCATTTACAGCGACGATCTATCCTGGTCTATAGCGATCTAACCATTAGCACATCTTCCAACAATCCTATTGCTCTGTCTCGGATGGTCTTTGATAAGGAGATTGACTTTGATTCCCAACAGATGGAATTCAACCTACCTAACACGACCTACTCGTGATTTGTTGGAGTTCTTTGTGCTGAAGAAGGTTTGATTCCCAACGGCGATGATCCGTCCGTAACTAATTACTCCCCAAGAGAGTCCACCACAAGGACAGCCTTTTCTGTCCAAATTCAACCATCTAGCGACGTTTCACTTGTCCAATGCTACTTTCATCCCCAGCGACGGTCTGCCCATCCAATTCAACCCACCAATCTGGTTCCTTAAGTTTACATCTCTACTCTGCTAGTATGTACTTTTCTGGATAGCCTTGAGGGGTGTTTAGAAATCTTTGACTCTACTTGTACCAAGACAATGGTGCTCCAAGTTCTGTAAAAGAAGGGCTACTGTAGACACCCCAATATGGACTTTCTTGATTAATTTACTTTTCTTTATGGTTTTTGATTCCCCAATGATAAAACGGATCAAGAACACTCCAAGAATGTCGAGTGGTCGAGTTTCGAGTATTTGATATCCTTTTGAACCCTAACCAAACCTAACCAGAACCCTATTGGTAAGCGTGGGTTTCCTTTTCATGCACGTTGGTTTATTTAGCACCTGTCAGCTTTGACCGGCGTGCGCAGATCCACGACCCGCGCATGCTGGTTAAAGTTTCGACCGACCTTTTACTTTCCATTTCTGGAAGGTTTCTGGAAGCTTTCCATTTATGGAATGTTTTCCATTAATGGAGGGATTTTGCCTTATATATATATCCCCCTCACTCTTTCTTCCAAAGGGTTAGAAAAAAGGATACAAGCCAAGGTTAATAACTTTTGTTCATCTCTTTGTTTATTGAAAGAGATACAAAGGGCATTCAAACCAAGTTTCCAACTTACTACTTGTTCTCCATCCACCAACGCTTCTACCCTTCAAACATCCTCCATTCATCCTTCCAACTCAAGCTCAATCATCTTTCAAACCTAAAACCAAAGGTATACACCTTTGTACTGTTTTCCTATTATGATCCTTGAGGGAGGCAAGGTCCAAGGCTGGTAATCAATACTAAGTTCTGGCC
This sequence comes from Rhododendron molle, assembly GCA_025413875.1. Taxonomy (NCBI): domain Eukaryota; kingdom Viridiplantae; phylum Streptophyta; class Magnoliopsida; order Ericales; family Ericaceae; genus Rhododendron; species Rhododendron molle. Next base: position 20,648,824 of record CM046391.1, on the reverse strand, counting down.
CTAAGGCTAGCAGGTCACAAAAATCGTGTGAGCAAGGGACCAGTGCACGCCAATCGTTAGTACGCGCACGCCACTCTGTGGCTGTGCATGCAGATCTTGCGTGAGGACTGGGACCTATCTAGAATCTATCTAGAACTAGCGTATGCATTCAGAACCTGCATGCGCATGTTCAAACCCGTGTGATCCACTTTTGGACTAGCGTGTAGATCTTGCGTGGGGTCATGATCCCTATTTTATGCTTTATTTCTTATCTATTTATCACTGTGAGCATGCCTAATAACCAATTTACTACTTTTCCATGTTAAAACTGCTGGTTACCTTTCCAATACTCGTTTCTGTTCACATGGAATACCCCTGGGGTCTTTCTGAACATGTCTCAGAACCCAGAAACATGTAAAACCAAGCACTAGTCAGAGGACTCAAACCTACATGCTGCAATGGTTTACCCGCGCACGCAGGTCCCTTTTTGACCAGTGGTTGGCCTTTGCATGGGTAACTAGGCCTTGGCCTCCGTTTTATCCCCACGCTTTTTATGGGGTGTTTTATTCATTTTATGGCTTTGTAGCCCATTTAAACTGTCTATAACTGTATATAACTGCTTGGTTTGTCCTGGGTGTGCATTGGTCATTTTCAGAGCCCAGAGGATTGAAAATAAGAACTGCAGGTTTAGGCTTACTGTCGTACGCGTGTGTTGGAGTGGTGTACGTAGGTTGAGTCAGCATGCAGTGACTTGATCAGTGCGTGCTGATTCCTTTCTGCATATGTCATTCCAAGATAGTGCTTTCCAGTCTATTTAAACTCCCATAGGAATCTGTTTTCATCCTATACTAACTATTTCAGTAAGCAAGCATGCCATTTATCACATCCTACCAACATGTTACAGTTTTAATCCCTTTTAACTATTCCCCCGCCCTAATTGGCTAAAAACTGATTAATGAGAGAGAATCACAAAAGTTTTATAAATGCCCGAGTAGAGACCAATCTCCGGATAGAGTGAGAGGTGTGCTTTAAAACCCTTCCCCTCTCGTAACCTGGCTCCCGAACCTCAGATATCAAGGTGACAATGGACCAGTCTACAAACCTTTTCCAATCAAAACAAACGTAAAAGGCGTTTCAAGATCGGTTCCTTAGGTGGCATATCTTCAAAACCTAAGTGGCAACTCTGAATTGAGAGTTTCGCCGCGCTTTTTCAAAAGGGCGCACTCGACAAAACTAGAGTTTTAGGGGCGTGTGCCCGCAGTCACTTCCAATCTTTATCAAATACACTGGCATCTAGATATTTCACCCATCAAGATGTTTTTTTTTTTTTTTTGGATCGGCAAAATAATTTTATTAATCTCCGAACAGAAAGTTACAAAGATTAAACGGGAGCAGGGCGAAAGCGGCATCACAACCAAAAATCTACATCCCAACTATTTTGGCACCTAGGCTAAGGACAATCATATGCCCCACTACCAAAGAAAGAAAAGAAGTTAGCGAGGTGCCAACCCATCAAGATGTTCTCGCTCGGGCCATCGAATGGCACTTCCTGTCTACAATACCAAGCTTGCACGAGGGTACTGTGAAAAGTTGATTGGTTGGGATCCTCCCTCCGCCGGAATGGTTAAGGTTAACACAGAAGGTGGAGTTGACCGTTATGGTACTGCAATGGCCAGGGGTTTGATTAGAGATCACAATGGTAATTTTTTGGCAGGTTTACAACAAAAAATTAGAACCTGCTCCATTTTGGCAGTTGAGTTATGGGGTTTGCGTGATGGTTTACACCTCGCTTGGGCTAATAGTTAGCCTTGGTTGTCTCCTTTTATTTACCTTGTCTTTGTTTATCTTTGTAAGGTTGGGTTGAACTTTCTGGTTCTCCCTTCCCTTTTACTCGATGTACTCTTTTCGAGTTTAATAAAATTTTCTTTGCCGGTCAAAAAAAAAAAACAGTTGGCCTCGGATTAAAGTTAGTTTGGATAATAATTCTATTGTTAGTTTGATTAAGGATCAACAAAGTTGTGCTTCACATCCTTTGCATAATCTGATTGCCAAGTGCAGGTGGTTGTCTTGATCATTTCCAGGCGGTAGAGTTGAGGTTTGATCCTCGTGAGGCAAACAAATGTGTGGACTTGATAGCTAAAGAGGCTTTTAGTTTATCAATATGATTAATTTCTTTTTCTATTGCTCTTGATGTAATATTATTTCAGTTACAACAAGACCTTGTAGGGGTTAAGTACCCCAAACTTGCTGATAATTTGTAATAGTAGTAGTATTCCATTGCACCCAAAAAATAATAAACAATTTACATAGACTTGGTTAGTTATTCTCTTAACACTAATGTATTTGTATTCCTAGGTTCTTTTAACACTAATGCCAATAAATCTGTCTTTGGAGGCTTCAAGAATAAACCAATTTAGATTAGGCTTATCTACTTACTTATTTGGTCCTTACAAAATAGGCTCGGTTTCAATTTCGTCCTCATAAGATTTTTGGTTTCAATTTTACCCTTCTAGTTACTAACCGATTTCAATATTACCCTTTCCGTCAAACTTAACAGAAAATGCCAAAGGGCTAACGGATTAGGTGATGTGGATTGAGGATTATGGGACCCTCAAAGTCTCAAACCCACCGAATAAAAATCTAAAACTAAAAACCCTAAAACCTAAATCCTCAAACCCACCGAATAACACCTCCGCATGATTCTACACTGGATTATGTGGTCGATTGGTCTTAAAAAAAACTAGGAGTAATTTTAAATTACTATGGCTTTTTCCCAATTTTTTTTAGAGAGGGATGAATTCGATTACTTATCTCAGAAATTTTTTCATTGACAAGGTGCAATGATAGTTAGGAGATTTTAGATTTTGCTTGTGGTCGTACAGCCTAATTTCCCAATAAAAGCTAGAGGGTTTTTTTTACCCTTATTCAAATGTTTTCCGCAACTTGAGAATTTGGCGTCAAAATTTTATGGATTGTTAAATCGTTTCAACCAGAGGAATCAAAAAATTAAAAATTCTAACTTTTACCCTTTTATTTGGAATTATTTGGAATTATCCACGATTTAGCACTATCTAGGCTAAAAGTGATAAATCACAACCAAAAAAAAAAGCCTTACCCTTTTTTTTTGTGGGGGGAAACTAGGCCTAACTTTCGCTTTATTCAGTTACGTTTGGTTGCCTAGAAAAATGTTAGGTTAACAAAAATTTGATGAATTTTCGTCTCTAAATTATTTAGCCCTGCTTCAGACACTCAATTTGTATGTTTCTATTCGGTTTGTTTGTGCCTTGTTCAATTAATGGAAGTATACCTAACATTTCTCTAAACCAGTTCGAATACTTTGGGATGATTACTCATTAGATCAAAATTCGAATACATAAATTTCCTGTATGCCCATAGGTTTTGCGGGCAATTCGTTAAATAGACGAGTTCAAGCATTATGAAATTCATATATAGCTTCAGTTGGTACATGTAGAAAGAAAAAAAGAACTAGAGAATAAAAAAAGACTATTGCGGGAAAAAAATCATTTTTGATAAATCCGGGGATTTTAGTTTGGGGCAGAAGAGGTGCATTTATGGGTAGAAGAGATCTGGGGCAGAAGAGATTGGGAAATGTTATTATTCGCATTTTTGGTTTTTAGTCAGTGTGTTTGAGACTTTGAGGGTTCCAGAATCCACAATCCACATCATTTAATCCGATAGCCCCTTAGACATTTTTCATCCAAGTTGGACGGCAAGGGTAGCATTGAAATCGGATAGAAACCAGAAGGGTAAAATTGAAACAAAAAAATTTTTGAGGACGAAATTGAAATCGAGCATATTTTGTAAATGACCAAATAAGTAGATAAGCCTTTAACGGTGTGTTACACTAACTAAAATATGTACTTATTTTAATTAGAATTATAAGTAATGTATTGTGAGAGAATGATATCTCTCGCAAAGCAAAAAATAAGTACTTAAAAAAATACGAATCTTAACAAAACAGGACCTAAATGTTTGAATGTTCATTTAGATGATTACTGAGTGATTGCTGTTAGTAGGTCGTTCTTGGCAAAGGTTTTTCCTTTTGGTAATTAAATTATTGGCAAAGTTAGTGATCTTGGGGCAGCGATTATATTCTCTAAGCAAATATATTGCACACTGGGAGATCCATAATACATCCTGGCAATCTAAAATTGCAGGCCATATGCAAGTTAGGATATCGCTTCAGTGTCACCCTTCGTTTTGGAGACGCCGTAAAAAATGGCATGACAAAATCAGTTGAAGCATAACTAAAACCATTAAATGTATAACTAAGGCATAACAAAAAAAATTTGGTACCCATAGAACCGGTCATTGGTGGGAATAAAAAAATAAAAAATAAAAAATAAAAACCTTTAGCCCACCCCTTTAACCACGGTTAACATTTTTATCCTCTACATTTCATCTATTTTCAATCGGCCACCACCACCTCCGGCCATCTCTCTCCTCTCCTCTCCCTCCAAACTCCTCTATAAATACCACCTTTTCCCTCATTTGCGAAACCACAATGAACACACACCTCTCTCACCCTTAGCGCGTCCAAACCCAGTAGAAGAATAGGTGAAATCGAGCTCTAGCTATGGAGGTTTAGTAAGAGAAACCACATAGAGAAATGTGAGTTTCTCACCTACACCATCCCAAACTCCGAATTACCACTTTCAAACTTCCTTACCCACCAAAATTCTCCCAAAACCACCACCAACTGCCTTGAACCAAGCCCAAACCCCCGGTTTCCATCATTTCCCTGTGAAACTAAAAATTTTGAAAAACCTATTTTAAGCTTGTTTCAATCGAACCTGTAATAACTCCGATTTTTAGTAAATAAAAATTTCATTAAATATTTGAATTTCTTTAATTAATTCTTGGATTGCTTTATAAATTCCGTTTTACTTTCTAATAGTCCGTCATAATTAATTTCATTCTCCGTAAAAATTGAATTACTACGCATCGGCTATCTAGGCATTTTCTAAAGACAAGTGGCCTTATATATATATATATATATATATATATATATATATATATATATATATATATATATATATATATATATATATATATATATATATATATATATATATTGTAACTAGAATTTAAATCTAAAAATACATTTCTTGACTAAAAATCCTATCTTAATATAGTTAGTTCTAACTTGGTTAGCTAAACCAATTACTTTACAAAGTCTAGTATTAGACTTGAACCTATTAATTGTCTTACAAGTAGCCTTTCCTAGATTTTTCTAGGTATACATCCATAGAGTAATGATACACCCACCGCATGCCACCCACCGCACCGCCCACCGCACGCCGGCCGGGCCCACTCCGGCCACCGGACAGCGGTTCCGAGCTGTCCAAAAATTCTAAAAAAAAACCGAGTGGGCCTACGCGAGAATAAATGGCATCCGACGTGTGTAGATGCTCGATCTGAACTTTCAAAAATCAGATGATCAGAGCCGTTTAAAAAGGGAAGATTGGTTTGAGCACTTACACACGTCGGATGCCATTGATTCTCACGTAGGCCCACTCGGTTTTTTTTTTTGTAGAATTTTTGGACTGCTCGGATCGGCCATCCGGTGGCCGGAGTGGGCCCGGCCGGCGTGCGGTGGGTGGGCACGCGGTGGGTGTATCATTTCTGTACATGCATACTAGCCTACTTTAATCATACCTATATATAAATATATACACACACACACACACACACACATATACATAGACTATCTAAAAAAGTCTTAACTATTTCGTACATTGTGTTGTCACTTTCAAGGGGAAGACTTACCATTTCATCATTTCTAAAATCTAGCATTTAATCATACTAGATTTTACATACAATCTACACCTAGGATTGACTAAACATGGAAAGAACTATTTTTTTTAGCCAAACTATCATTTTCTTTTTACTTGTAAGACTTACTAACTAGGCTAGGATTTTCCTTTAAAGCCTTAAAAATCCTTCATGATTACATAGTCTTGCACCTAGGATAAAATGACAAGAGAGGGGAAGGCTTTAGCATGCTTAAAGTTGGATTGGATGCTTGACGATTTCCTGGTCCTAAATTAATGGGTTGCCCCAAACGTAGGGCGGAGACCGACATAGCACAATATTCGGTGAGACCGGAATCGAATACACAAGGACGGTGAGATGTGCTAACTAAAAACTCGGGTTGCTACTGATTAAACTGGCTCTTAGGTAGCCATCCCTTGTAGTTTGATGTTGAGATTAACTAAATCCTAAGAAATTGATTGTTCTTTTCAAATAATTTAAAGGAGGTACGGTCGTAAGATTCATAGCACTCGCAACTAGTCCGGATTAACCTGCTCCATTCAGTGTTCTTAAAAATATTCAACTTTAAATTGAAAAAGATACCCTGCAAGATGCGAACTCTAATGATCGTCGTTTACCCATGCGTAGCGGAGAATGAGTTTTGGACCCCATTCATATGGGCTCCAACAATGTCCGGGTTTGTCTATGGGAAGTATTTCACCAATCTAAAATTGTCTTTTTCATTGTTTGAAAATATGAGCAGTGCCCGGACAAGCCACAACGTGCTAATCGCTCCCACGACCCTACCTATACGACTACTCACTCATATTTAAGCAATAAACAATAGAAACCCTAAATTGAAACATGCTTCTATTGCTCGGGATATAAAATAAACACAGGATCTAAGTTAAACAAGAACCAACGAACAACTTTAATAAAAGGCGAAAATCAATACGAGTTACCAAAATGTGAATAATTGAACAAAACTTTAAATAACATAAAGGGAAGAGAGCTCGAAGAAAAAGTAAACTATATTAATGGCAGCCCCGTCCGTTCTTTTTCCTCCGTAAAAATCTATCTGCCCATGAGACAGCTTTTTCTCCCTTTTATAAGGTGTTGTAGCCGAGCGCTTCCTAAAAACCCTTGTGTCGCTTCTTTCAAATTCCCAGCCGTGTAAGCCAATTGTTGAAACATTGGGCCCTCCTTGGTCACAATAACAAATACTTGTGAGGCCCATTAGAAGACAAAGGTCTCCAATTGTAGATTAATTAAGTTCACTGCCGAACTCAACTCCATATTGCAATTCGGGCACTCCACTTGATTGAATCCAAACGAAGCAACTTCGAACAACGTTTAATATTTCGACTTTGCGCTTTTTGTATCGAATTGTCCAAATACTTACAACACAAAAATTATGCAATAAAACACCAAGTAATAAAATAAAAAAACTTAGCAATGATAAATTAGGAAGCGCTAATGTGAACATTTACGCGCTTATCATTGGACATGACCATAGAGCAAATAAACCATAGAAAAGAGAGATACAGGGGGGGGGTGGGGGTTGGGGACGGAGAGGTCCTCACTTTCTTATAAATAGGACCCTTTGTCAAGCCATTCAACTCATACCTTCAATCTCTCCAACTTCTCTCTCTAGAAATGTAACGCCCCAAGCAGACCACTGGCCTAATACCTTGATTTTGATCCACAAGTCACACCACATGGCCCAAAAGCTTAAGCACAAGGTACTAGTAGTAGCCCACAAGGTTTGTTATATGCCCAAGAGCTATCCATGTACACGACCATGTGGGCCTTGGAGTTTGGTTTGATTTGGTTGTTGGTTTGATTTGTATTGGTGATTATAGTGCTCAACCCCTCGCGAGGGCTCGAGGCTATAAAGTTGGGGAGATTGTAACACCCCGTCCGACATCGGTAGTCTACATTGATGATCTTGGGCATATGACAAACCTTGTGGGCTACTACTAGTACCTTGTGCTTAAGGTTTTGGGCCATGTGGTGTGGCTTGTGTATCAAAATCAAGGTATTGGGCCAGTGGTCAGCTTGGGGCGTTACAAGAAACCTTGTGTTTGTTCTTTGTTCTTGGTGTTCTTGAGTTTCTTCTTGAGTTTTTCAAGAAACTTAACCCAAGGCCGGCACCAAACCACCACCCAACTACCCTCTCAATCCAAAAAATTTACTAGTTTAGTCAAAATTTAGTTTCGAGAGAAAAAGAAAGTTTTTTCTTTTCTCTTTCGAAGCTACCGTAAGCTTACTGTAAGAAGTCACTTCGTTCGATAGCCACATTCACCTTCCGTAAGCCGGCGTATTTTCTTTTCCGTAGCCATACTATCCGCTAAAAAGAACGGTAGAATATTTCTACTCACTTTCTCTAGTAAAAATTTTAGTTATATTTTCTTTTGTGTTTAAAAATGCATGTTAAGCTAAAGTACTAAAATAAATAGCTAGCAAATCTGTTTTACTAAAATTTTGAAATAAAATATGATCATATTGAATATCTCGACTTTTATTACAAAAAATATATGTTCTTTTGAACCTCCCAAAAAGGAAGAAAGAACGGATTTTTGAAATGTAAGAAATAATAGTTTGATTGGTAATATGGTTACCTTAATTTTTGGAATGATTATGAATAAGTACACTTAATTATCAACTCTTAAAATTACTGGTCTAAAACATAAGTGGTTTCCACTCCAATGGTGTCTGTAACGCCCCAATTTTTCAAACACGTTAATTAAATCATTTTCAACAGATTTAATAATTCATAAAACTAATATAAAAGAAAGGAAATGTTATTAAATAGAGTTTAGCAGCGAAAACCTTAAATACCAAATTCAAGCCTACATTATTGTCTTACAAACCAATAAAATGAAATAGAGTTTAACAAATGTACAAATGTGATAACACTTATGAAAAACCTAATTAAAGTACGTCAAAATAACAGAGCTTCTAAGGGTATGGCCTCCAAGGCTTGAAAAACTCCCCTTCCTCAGCTGGAAGGTCTTCATTCTGATACGGATCATCTTGCAGCAGAATCTGCCCTGCAATCTCTTGATTACCTAGCATGAAACGCTAGCCCAACGACACTATAATGAGTTTTGAAACTCAGTAGATAACATCAACCTTACTAACCCCTTACTCTACAATTAGTATTCACTAATAATAATAATATCACAATTGATAATACACGAGAGGTATAGAATAATAACACATCATCATTTTCTTTACTATCCATCATCTTACATGAAATCTAAGGATTCTCTCCACGAGATCCCTTCCTCCCACATCCACTAACTACAACTGTCTCATTGGTCCACTCTTCCTCTTGCTTATCCTGTACCAGGGTCCTAAGTGAGTGCATCTAAGTTATGTACCGCGTATGTTCTCATTTAAGACCATAACAGGAAGATCGAGCCATCCCATGACGTATCGTACATTAGGGTCGGACATCCACTACCCCACGCTAACTATAATTGTCTCATGGGACCCATTCTCTTTCTTAAAGAGAAACTTTCCATGACGTATCATACATTAACGTCTCGCTAACTATAACCGTCTCATGGGACCCATTCCCTTCCTTGAAAGAAAACATCCCAGACGTATCATACATTAACGTCACAGCATTTCTCAACACTGGGCCCCGCAAGTAACCCATTCAACACAGGGCCCCATAAGTTACCCTTGCCATCACAATGGCTCAAATCTCAATCCACACACTCACACTTCCAACGCTTTCCATTTTTCCTTTACTTAACCACCCAGTGAACGTGAGTCACTACTCGTGTACGTGAGTCACTACTCGTGTACGTGAGTCACTACTCGTAACCACCCAGTGAACTTAGGTCTAATCTAACACGTAATATAAAGTAATTCTAACAACTTCTCAAGCAATAACATTGTAGCATGATATATCTCAAAGTGACAGTATAAATAACAATTAAAAATTTCATGAGTAGAATAACACATAGTATTTTATGGTCAAGCCGATGCCCTTAGAATCTTATGTTTGTAACAAGAAAATTTTAGCAAATAAGCAAGTTAATAATTTTCAAACTTATACATCATGTTACTATTTCTCTTATTGTCAAACATTTACTGAAGTCACTGAACTACACAAAAGTTTATTAAAAATATTTGGGCCTTTGTTAACCATAAAATAGGAATACCAAAAAGAATTTTATTCTTTTCTAAACCTAATACTTTCAGTTATTAAATCCTTTAGAGGTTAACATAAATCATATATCCCAAGGAATAGGCGTAGATGTATCCTAAACATTTAAAATTTTAGCACAAGAGGTAAAACAAATAATTTTTCATAGTTTAGGATCTAATTTTAGTACAAACCAAAACACAAGGGGTAAATTGTAGATTCTGATGGATGGGGTTCATGATGACGTCAGTCATCTTTAACCTGGAAACTGTACGCATGTATACATATATATAACATATATATATATATAGTTTGACCCCGAACTTTGACCGGGTCGTGTGTTCAATCCCGACATCGAAACTGGGCTTATTATACCTTTCTAGAATCGTCTCGACAAGACGAACAAGATGAACGGATCAGATTTTCCTTATGGATAGTTTCACTAAAACGCAGATCTGAACCGAAAACGAAAATTTTTGATTTCCTCAACGTACAAAGCACGGGTTTGTTTCTTTTCAATTCCTATCATTACAACTAATATAATATCATGTTATATACTTAGGAGAAAGTAAAGAAGAGTTTAATCTACCTTTTCTCCGATCGATAAGCAAGTAAATGGAATTGACGGAAGCAGGAAATGACAAACGAAAATTTAGAAAAGAGGAAGAACAGAGTGGGATTCGGACTGCCTCTGGGTTTTCATTTTCAGAACCTATGGTGTGGGTTTGTATAAGGAAGTGAGAGAGAGTGCAAGTGTAGAGATAGTAGGAGTGTGGAGGATAAGTGTAGGAGTGATGGAATGGGAAAGGGAAGTAGAGTACGGAAGAGATGGGTGCAGAAGCCATAATTTGTGGGTTAGCGATGGCTTTCAAAATCCTTGTGTACATGGACGGGTATGTATAGTAAAAGGGGAAAAAAGGTAAAAATATCTTCTTTACCTATTTGTATATATCCAAGATATGCATAATATATATGCACGACCGTTTTCTTTTCTTCCTTTACTACTATTATTATATACCTAATCATGCATTTAGATTAATTAACTTAGCTAATTAATTATCGAATTGAAAATCAGCATTTCAAATTTTTATTTATAAAAAAAAATTAGGAATGTTACAACCTATCCCCCTTAAAAAAAAAAAATTCGTCCTCGAAATTAAAGTATACCTTCTGGTAGAAACAGATATGGGTAGTTGGTGCGCATAGTATCGGCTCTCTCCCAAGTTGACTCCTCTATACCCCGATATCGCCATAAGATCCTAACGAGTTTGATTATCTTACCCCTAATATTCTTCTCACTATAATCTTGTATTTCGATAGGTTGTTCGTCGAAGGTCGTGTCTTCGTTAAGTGTGACCTTCTCCCAGTTGAGAATGTGAGAGGGGTGCGACATATACTTGCGAAGCATAGACACATGGAAAACGTTGTGAACTCTGTCAATTTGAGGTGGTAAGACTAGGCGATAGGCAACCTCTCCAATCTTTTCCAAAATCTCAAATGGTCTGATATACCGAGGTGATAGCTTCCCCTTCTTTCCAAATCGGATAACTCCTCGTCGTGGTTTGATTTTAACGAATACATGTTCCCCAGCCGGAAAGGACAACAGTCTAGTCCTTTTGTCGGCGTAGCTGTTCTGGCGGCTCTGAGTGGTCAAAAGTCATTGGTGGATGATTTTGACTTTTTCTATTGTCTCTCTAACAAGTTCTGGTCTCAAGAGGCTTACCTATCCTAGTTCGGTCCAACAGATAGGGGATCAGCAGGGTCGTCCGTATAGGGCTTCGTACGGAGCCATCTCAATGATGGCCTGATAACTGTTGTTGTAGGCAAATTCGACTAACGGTAAGTGACGTTCCCAATTTCCCTTAAAGTCTAAGGTACAGGCACGAAGCATATCTTCTAGGGTCTGAATCGTCCTTTTGGTTTGTCCATCTGTTTGTGGGTGAAACGCTGTACTCGAATGAAGATCTGTTCCCAATGCTTTTTGCAGACTCTGCCAGAAATTTGACGTGAAGTGCGGGTCGTGATCGGATGCGATTGATACCGGTACCCCATGCAGTCGTACAATCTCTTGAATATAGAGTCTGCTGAATGACTCCATGGTATCCGTCATGCGTACAGGGAGGAAGTGCGCTAACTTAGTCAATCGGTCCACAATTACCCAGATGGCAGTGTTGGATTTAGGTGATCTAGGCAGTCCTGTGACGAACTCCATAGTGATGTGCTCCCACTTCCATCCAGGTATTGGTAATGGTTGAAGTGTTCCTCTAGGTTTCTGGTGTTCAGCTTTAACTTGCTGACAAGTGAGACATATGGACATAAACTGCTACATCCCTCTTGATTCCGCTCCACCAGTACTGATGACGAAGATCTTGGTACATCTTTGTACTTCCTGCATGTACAGCAAAGTTGAAATGGTGAAATTCCTTCAGTACGGCTTCTCGAAGTGTACCAATGTCAGGTACAAAAATTCGTTCTTGGAAATGGAGACTCTTGTCGGAGTGAATTGTCCATCCAGCTGATGCTTTTCCAGTTAACAGTTAGTATCTGATGAAATCGCACTCCTGTTCAAAGGTTTGGGCCAACAGAATTTCTCGATGTAAAGTGGGGGTCACAAACAAAGCAAAAAGGCATGCTTCTTTTGCACTTACGGTAGGTTGAAGTCTAAACTCATTAATGGCTTCCATCATTTTCCATTCCTTGATAGCCATACTTGCGACTTGTCCTCGAGTTTTGTGACTGAGTGCGTCAGCAACTACATTGGCCTTCCCAGGGTGATAAGACAACATAAAACTGTAGTCCTCTATGTATTCCATCCACCTCCTTTGCCTCATGTTTAGCTCCTTCTGAGTGAATAGATACTTCAAACTTTTGTGATCAATGAATACCTCGAATTGTTCACCGTATAAATAGTAACGCCAGGACTTGAGGGCAAATACTACCGCTGCAAGTTCCAAATCGTGAGTCAAATAATTCTTCTCATGCGGCCTCAGTTGTCGGGATCCATAAGCGATGACCTTCCCATTTTGCATGAGCACAGCTCCCAATCCATCTTTGGATGCGTCACAGTACACTGCATATCCCACGTTCCGCTTAAGAATGATTAGTATGGCGGCACTGGTTAATCTCTTCTTCAGTTCTTGGAACGATTTCTCACATGCTTCGTTCCATTCAAACTTAACCCCCTTCCGGGTCAGTCGTGTCATTGGTTTTCCCAAAATTGAGAAATCTTGAATGAATCTTCTGTAGTAGCCAGCTAGTCCCAAGAAACTTCTAATCTTAAACACTGTTGAGGGTCGTTTCCAGTCCATGAGAGCCTCTACCTTACTGTTATCCACAGAGATTCCTTTCTCTGACACAATATGTCCCAAGAATTTGACTTCTTTCATCCAAAATTCGCACTTGCTAGCCTTCGCGAACAATTGATTATCCTGAAGTACTTGCAGTACGATTCTTAAATGTTCCTCGTGTTCCTTCTCTGTTGGTGAATACACAAGAATGTCATCAATGAACACTACCACAAATTTGTCCAAATATGGCGTGAAAATTTTGTTCATTAGACACATGAAAACGGCTGGAGCATTGGTTAATCCAAATGGCATCACTACAAATTCATAGTGGCCATAACGGGTTCGAAAAGCTGTCTTGGGTATGTCACTGTCTCTAACTCGCAACTGATGGTATCTAGACCGTAAATTGATCTTCGAGAAGCAGGTTGATCCTCTCAGTTGATCAAACAAGTCATCGATTCTAGGTAATGGATAACGGTTCTTGATTCTGACCCTATTGAGTTGGCGGTAGTCAATACAGAGTCTGATTGTTCCCTTTTTCTTTTTGACGAATAAAGCAGGGGCTCCCCACGGTGATGTAATGGGTCGGATAAAACCCTTGTCCATCAGTTCTTGTAACTGATCTTCAACTCATGCAGTTCCGCTGGTGCCATTCTGTATGGTGCCATGGATATTGGTGTCGTGCCTGGTTGTAACTCGATCGTGAAATCTAAATCCTGGTGCGGCGGTAGTCCAGGTAATTCCTCAGGAAACACGTCTTTGTACTCGCACACAATGTGAGGAAGACCGAGCTCCATACGATCTGTCTCCTCTAGCTTGAGGCTTGCAAGCCACCCTGAAAGCTTATCATGCCACCTCAACTGGTGTGGGGTTATTGCAGAGGGGTCTTGTCTATCCCCCTTAAATTTGAAACATGTACCGTCTACTGAATATGCTGTCACCATCTTCCGATGGCAATCTACGACAGCGCGATGCGCAGATAGCCAATCCATTCCAAGTATGACATTAAAGTCCGTCCTGTTGATTACTCGTAGGTCGACAGTTAATCTTAGGTTAGATACTTCTAATTTGCACCCCTTACAGATTAATCCCACAAAAATTTTACCTCCTAATGGTAAGGTTACATGCATTGTCGTCCCTAAAGGTTCTGTTTCTAGTCCAAAAGCAGAGACACATGCAATAGATATGAAAGAGTGCGAAGCTCCTGAATCGAATAGTGCTTGAACACATGTACTATATAGTATGAGAGTACCTTATATCATCGACGGGTCATACTCCTCCTCAGTATCTTGCTCAATGCCTTGCAGAGCAAAGACTCTGCCTCCTATTGGCTTGTTCTGTCCGCCTGCATTATTCTGAAAAGGACGGGATTGTTGCTGATTCCATCCAACCTTCTGTTGGTTCGGATTAACCGAATTTTGGTTCCCAAACCCTGATGGCCTAGACTGAAATTGCTGCTATCCCCCTTGGCCAAAATTTCCAAATCCAGCAAGCTTTGGGCAGTTGTTCCTGAAATGGCCTTCTTAGTTGCAGTTGAAACACCTGCGGTTTTGGTTCTGGTACTGATTTCCTGCCTGAAGTGAAATTTGGTGATTTGGGTTAGGGTTGGAGTTTTTCCAAGTCTGAGTGGTTTGCTGCAGAGGGCGAGGGTTGCTCTGGTAATAAGGTGTTTGGGCGATGAAAGTCCTACTGTTGTTTGTTCAGATTAGTCCTCCAGACGAGAGGCCATTCTTCTTTTGCGCCTCCCACGTTGACCTTGAGTTAGAGTTCTCGCGCTCCATCATGAGTGCACATCTCACCACCTGTGCATAGGTGGGGTACTCATGAGAAACCACACTAGTGCGAGTAGTGCGGGACAGACTCTATTCAAACTTCCTAGCCTTTGCATCATCAGTGGGTACTATGGTAGTGGCATGACGTGTCAGTTCTTCAAAACGAGGGGCATCCTGGGTTACTGTTAGGGAACGTTGCTTCAAGTCCATAAATTCTTGAGCCATGGCTTGTTTCACAGGTACTGGAAAGTATTTTTCGAGGAATAGGTTTTCGAACATCTGCCAAGTCATAGTTGTCAAATTATGAGTGGTCTTAATCAAATCCCACCAATGGTCTGCTTCTCCTTGCATCTGAAATGTTGCTAAGGCAATGCGATCGCCCGCTTTGGTCACATTAAGTACTTCCAGGTACTTGGTGATTTGTTTGATCCATGCTTCTGTAGCGCTAGGATTTGCTTCCCCATAAAAGATCGGAGGGCGACGCTTGCAGAATGCATCCAGAAGTTGATCTCTACTCCTGGTTTGTGGTCCACGTTGTCGTTGTGGCTGGTGCGGATTGGCGGCAGCAGTAGCAACAAATGCTTGCATCAGTTGAACTAAGTTTGGTTGTGCTCCTTGCCCATTGGGTTGCGGTCCGCCGTTTTGATCATTGCTCGTTTGGGCTCCATTTCGTGTTTCCACCATCTACATACAGAATTTATTTATTTTCTTTTGTCGGGGGTTTTCCATTTTCATACCTAAAGAGCGTAATATAGTGACCAATGCAATAATACTGATACGAAGAAAGTCATTTTTTTTTTTACCATAATGAAACAAAATACATTGGGCCCTAATAAAACAAACGAGTACCATGAACACACGAGAAAAGAAAAACAATACTACTATAAAAAAAATGATACTGGTAATAAATAACAATAAAGTTAGACTACTATGTCAAGCTATACAATAGTTCTAGACTACTTATTCTTCCTACTTTCCGGCTCTAAGATAACCCTATTCTATTCATCCAATGGTGGTTCTTCAGGATCTTCATCATCTGAATCTGAAGAGATGTCAATGTAGAGTGGGGGTGGTGCCGATGGTCCGGAGTAACGAGATGTCACGCTCTTGGGTGGAGCTTGGCAATAGGAAACATATGGCGGAGCCAAAACTTCTCCTCTCAATTTGTTGTACTCTGCATCATTCTTTAGAATCTGATATGCTTTCTGGTACTTTTGGATATGATTCCTTACGCAGTGGAGCACTAGTTGTTTCTGTTTCCCCTCATCGACAATCGTAGAGTCCTCGATCACTTTCTTCATGTCATATTTGATACTTTTCTCAGCTTGCCATTTGAGTCTCCCTTGGTGTTCACGTTCATCCCAGGGTTTGATATGATGTCCTCGCTGAGTATAGCGGCCATACGTATCGAAACTCGTAGCATATGCTCCTGATGAAGAAGAACTCGACATCCTACATTTTAAAATTTAATGTTTAGATAGTATAATCTTGTAATAAAAATTTGGCATATGAGAGGGCAGTATATTTACAATACGACTAAATACCTATGCTCAAGAAACCTAGTGCTACCCAATCTACCCAGGGTCGAGGATTTGAACCTAAAGCTCTGATACCAAGTTATAACGCCCCGATTTTTCGGACAGGTTAATTAAATCATTTTCAACAGATTTAATAATTCATAAAACTAATATAAAAGAAAGGAAATTTTATTAAATAGAGTTTAGCAGCGAAAACCTTAAATACCAAATTCAAGCCTACTTTACTGTCTTACAAACCAACAAAATGAAATAGAGTTTAACAAATGTGATAACACTTATGAAAAACCTAATTAAAGTACATCAAAATAACAGAGCCTCTAAGGGTATGGCCTCCAAGGCTCGACAAACTCTCCTTCCTCAACTGGGAGGTCTTCACTCTGATACGGATCATCTTGCAGCGGAATCTGCCCTTCAGTCTCTTGATTACCTGGCATGAAACGCCAGCCCAACGGCACTATAATGAGTTTTGAAACTCAGTAGATAACATCAACCCTACTAACCCCTTACTCTACAATTAGTATTCACTAATAACAATAATATCACAATTGATAATACACGAGAGGTATAGAATAATAACACATCATCATTTTCTTTACTATCCATCATCTTACATGAAATCTAAGGATTCTCTCCACGAGATCCTTTCCTCCCACATCCACTAACTACAACTGTCTCATGGGTCCACCCTTCCTCTTGCTTATCCTGTACCAAGGTCCTAAGTGAGCGCATCTAAGTTATGTACCTCGTATGTTCTCATTTAAGACCATAACAGGAAGTCGAGCCATCCCATGACGTATCGTACATTAGGGTCGGACATCCATTACCCCACGCTAACTATAATCGTCTCATGGGACCCATTCTATTTCTCAAAGAGAAACTTCCCATGACGTATCATACATTAACGTCTCGCTAACTATAACCGTCTCATGGGACCCATTCCCTTCCTCGAAGGAAAACTTCCCATGATGTATCATACGCTAACGTCACAACATTTCTCAACACTGGGCCCCGCAGGTAACCCATTCAACACAGGACCCCATAGGTTACCATTGCCATCACCATGGCTCAAATCTCAATCTCAATCCACACAGTCACACTTCCAACACTTTACCATTTTTCCTTTACTTAACATCGTCTACGTGAGTCACTACTCGTAACCACCCAGTGAACTTAGGTCCAATCTAACACGTAACATAAAGTAATTCTAACAACTTCTCAAGCAATAACATTGTAGCATGATATATCTCAGAGTGACAGTATAAATAACAATTAAAAATTTCATGAGTAGATTAACACATAGTATTTTATGGTCAGGCCGATGCCCTTAGATTGTTATGTTTGTAACAAGAAAATTTTAGCAAATAAGCAAGTTAATAATTTTCAAACTTATACATCATGTTAGTATTTCTCTTATTGTCAAACATTTACTGAAGTCACTGAACTACACAAATTTTATTAAAAATATTTGGGCCTTTGTTAACCATAAAATAAGAATACCAAAAAGAATTTTATTCTTTTCTAAACCTAATACTTTCAGTTATTAAATCTTTTAGAAGTTAACATAAATCATAGATCCCAAGGAATAGGTGTAGATGTATCCTAAACATTTAAAATTTTAGCACAAGAGGTAAAACAAATAATTTTACATAGTTTAGGATCTAATTTTAGTACAAACCAAAACACAGGGGGTAAATTATAGATTCTGATGGATGGGGTTCATGATGACGTCAGTCATCTTCAACCTGGAAACTGTACGCATGTGTATATATATATATATATATAGGGGGCGGTTCCGAGAACACCCAACGGGAACACCTAAAAAAACACCCCATGGTTCCCGATTAAATTTTGATGATCCGAGCCGTTCAATGTGATCAGAACGTGATTTTAAGGGTACACGCTAAAAATCAGCAAAAAAAATGACCGGGAAGGGCTTGATCCAAACAGTTTTGAACAAAAATTTATTGAACGGTTCAAATAAAAACTGCTCTAATCAAGCCTTTTCCGGTCTTTTTTTTTTGCTAACTTCTCGCTGACACCCTTAAAATAACATTCTGCACACATTGAGCGGTTCGGATCATAAAAATTCAATCGGGAACTATGAGATTGAGATTTTGGGTGTCCCTGTTGGGTGTTTTTTTAGGGTGTTCATTGAACCATCCTTATATATATATATATATATACACACATACATACAGAGTCCCCTTCTAATAAGGACCACCTCATTTTAATAAAATGAATTAAAATGAGGATCTTCCTTTTCCGATTGAATTTTGATGATCCGAGCCGCTCAATGTGTTCATAACGTGATTTTAAAGGTACCCGCTTGAAATCAGCAAAATACAAGACCGGGAAGGGCTTCATCCGAGCAGTTTTTGTTTATTTTCTATCGAACGATTCAAATAAAAACTGCTCAAATCAAGCCCTTCCCGATCATTTTTTTTGCCGATTTCTCCTGCGTACCCTTAAAATCACGTTCCAAACATATTGAGTGGCTCGGATCATCAAAATTCAATCGGGAAAGGGAAGAAATGGGGTGGTCCGCATTTTAGGTCTTCATTTTAAGGTCCTTACCTGAAGATTTCTGTATATATATATATAGTTTGACCCCGAACTTTGACCGGGTCGTGTGTTCAATCCCGACATCAAAATTGGGCTTATTATACCTTTCCAGAATCGTCTCAACAAGACGAACAAGATGAACGGATCATATTTTCCATATGGATAGTTTCACAAAAACGCAGATCTGAACCGAAAACGAAAATTTTTGATTTCCTCAACATACAAAGCACGGGTTTGTTTCTTTTCAATTTCTATCATTACAACTAATATAATAGCACGTTATATACTTAGGAGAAAGTTGAGAAGAGTTTAATCTACCTTTTCTCCGATCAATAAGTAAGTAAATGGAATTGACGGAAGCAGGAAAAGACAAACGAAAATTTAGAAAAGCGGAAGAACAGAGTGGGAACCGGACTGCCTCTGGGTTTTTATTTTCAGAACCTATGGTGTGGGTTTGTATAAGGAAGTGAGAAAGAGTGCAAGTGTAGAGATAGTAGGAGTATGGAGGATAAGTGTGGGAGTGATGGAATGGGAAAGGGAAGTAAAGTACGGAAGAGATGGGTGCAGAAGCCATAATTCGTGGGTTAGCGATGGCTTTCAAAATCCCTGTGTACATGAACGGGTATGTATAGTAAAAGGGGGAAAAAAGTAAAGATATCTTCTTTACCTATTTGTATATATCCAAGATATGCATAATATATATGCACGATTGTTTTCTTTTTTCTTTTACTACTATTATTATATACTTAATCATGCATTTAGATTAATTAACTTAGCTAATTAATTATCGAATTGAAAATTAGCATTTCAAATTTTTATTTATAAAAAAAAAAATTAGGAATGTTACAGTGTCCGTCCATGTGGCACTATGCTTTACGATCGTTTTTACGACTATGGAGTAACCCGAAGCTAACACCCTCAAAAGTTCATCAACAAGTCTGGCTTTGTGCCGACTAAGGAAGGAATGGTGATTCTAACTGGACTCGTCCGACCATCCGACCTAGGACTTTCCTGGTTATTTCTATGTCAAACATAATCCACCAAAATTTAGAATAATGATTTTTGGTGGAAATTAACACTTATCAATCCAAGAAAAATATGTGGTTTTGAACTTCCCTCAAAGAAAGAAAGAACGGATATTTGAAATATAAGAAATAATAGTTTGATTGGTAGCATGGTTACTTAGATTTTATTTGAAAAAAGTTATGAGCATGTATACATGTTTTTAGTTCTTAATTTACTTGTCTTGATGTTGAGTTATGTGCATAGCTTGTTGAATTTATAAACTAGTCGATGGATTAAGCATGAGAAACACTATAGAGTAGGATGATCTTGTTGTTTTAATTATTCTAGTTTAGTTTCAAGATTACGATCAATGATACATGTTTATAAGACACCGTATATAATATTCTTATGTGAAAAGTCCGACTACGGAGTCTTTCCATGAAAACAAGATACGGAAATCGAGAAAGTCTAGAAACATGAAATGTGGGATACTGTAGGGGTTCGAATTATCGGGAACAGATCCAAGGCTCAGATTGGCTCCTCCCACTGTTGCTCCGTGCTTCCGCCGCTGAGACCTGCACCAAGTCACTAAGGGTTGGACACCCCAGTGACCCTCCGACGATCAAGTTAGATTTCAGGAAGGGAGTGTAGGTCTAGGGTTAAGGTAGAATGGCGTACCTTTCTCAGGTGAGTATCCCTTTGTATTTATAGACCTAGGGTTACTTGGACTCCAAGCTAGCGCGTGGAGTATACGCTAGGGTAACCGCTTCGGGTGACGTCATAGGTGAAGAGAAAGACGACGTGGTTACGGATCACATGGTGGAGGGGAATCCTCATGATTGCATCCGTTGCATGACCTTTGTGGGGACCGCATGGCATAACAACTTGCCATTTGAGGGCCTCAGGAATATCCTGAGCGGAGGCAAGGCAACTGACATCAATGCAGCGCACAGGGGGGTTGACCCCGAGGGAGACACCGAGGAGTAATCCGAGGAGTGGAGTCCACTCGTGGCTTCGGCTCAAGGCTCCTCGAATGCCGAAATCACATACTATGGCCAGGTTACCGAGCCTGTAACCAAGGCCACCACAATAGCCCCTCAACTCCTCGGAGCTCATTACTTGCTCCAGCTTTGGGGAGTTGATCCTTCTTGTGAACCGGCGTACCCCGGATATCCAGAAACCGAAGCGCCAGGAAGTAAAATGGCTTCTGTAACCGCGAATAGACAGCCCCAGCCCCCGGAGCCACGTGTCAAAATCTGCCGAAGCACTGAAGTCCAAAAGTTGTCTCGGCACGTGAAATGTCAGACGAATGGTACGAACCGTCCTATCAAGGACACGTGTCAGATTGCAAATGGTTCAGTCAACCGGCGCCTCTGAACCTGGTGCAGACTCTTCGTTACTGACCATCCGATGGGGACACGCGTCGCAAATCCAACGGCTCGGTGCAAGGCCCTTCGTTTCCTGCCCAACCACCCGTCCGCTCCATTATAAAAACAGAGGAAGAGGAGAGAGAAGGGCACTGGAGCTCAGGAAAGACGTCGAAGTGCTGCCGTCGTGTTCTTCGACCTTTTGATCGAGTTTTCAAGCGATTTGAGAGCGGATCTTCAAACGAAAACCTGGTATGTTGTTCTCCAGACTTCAATCTTCAAGTATTGATAGTTTTTTTGAGCTTTTGCATTGTTTTTAACGTCCATTGGGGCGGAGACGCCGCTCGCTGCCGTCTGGTTCGCGGTGTTAACGGCGTTCTCCGCCGTGATTCCTGAAACCGAGGCCCAATGTTCTTCCCGAGGCCGTAGCTCTTCCCGAGGCCTTCCCTCGTACTTGGACCCTTAGGGCTTAGGGCGAGACCCGAGGGGGGTTCCTCTCGAGGAGGAGTTTCCCCGAGACGACCGAAACCGAAACCAACCGAAGGGTGATGATCATTCCGTCCTGAGCGTTAGGGCTTCGTTGCCTTCCCCGAAGCACATAGCTGATGGGTTTTTTGCACTTTCTTGTCTCTTTAGGTAGGGGCGGATGGTCATTGATCTTTCTTCGGACAGCTCAAGTAGTTCAGACTCTTCCACTCTTGAGGGCATCTTTCAACAAGCTTGGAACCGAAGACTTTACCGGATCCCAATTGACGTTATCGAACCGGCTGACCCTGACCGAGCTCGACGCCAGGTAACGTCCTTCGACCAAAATATGACCGAGGCCCCAAGCACCTCAAACCAAGGGCCTGGACCCTTCGCAAATGCTCCCGAGGAGGTACGAGGGCGGAGGAGACCGATGAGGCCGTGTCCCTTCCTAGGCCAATATTTTGATGGCACGCCAGCCGCGTACGTAGAATTCAAGAGGGTCTTCAGCATTCCTCCAAACGTCGAGGTCCGGCTGCTTCGGGACACCGACCCCCTGAATCTCCCATACCGCCAAGGGGAGCTGATCTTTCCCCTGATGGAAATCACTGAGGGGGGAGTCAGATTCCCCCTCCATCAGTTTATCCGAAGGGTGCTTCGGACGCTCACCATCACCTCCTCTCAGCTCACAGTAAATTCTTACCGAATTATAACCAGCATCATAGAGCTGAGGAGGCAATACAACCTTACCTTTGGCCTAGAAGAGCTCTTCGGGGTGTACCTGGTGGGCATCAACCGGGAGTGTGCCCGACACTACCTGTCTTGCAGATCAGACTATGACACCTTTCTGATTGACCACCTACCGGACTCCGAAGAGTGGGCGGGGATATACGTCTCAGCCTCCGGGAACATCATGTTCGGGCCGGGGGAGAACGTTGACTTAGCCACCACTGTTCAGTTCGAGGCCAGGGCACCTGGTAGGTATCACTGGTCTTCGGTATTTTATGTTACGTGCTTTTCTTGCATAAATGTGATAACTTATTCTCCCCTTTTGGTATTTTGCTGCAGCCAAGGGGATCGTTACTGGTCTTCGGGAAAGAGCTTCCAAAGCCCAGATCGACGCTGCCTACGCCATTCCCATCACCAACCGATACGCCCCAGAGCTGCTCGGGTACAAGCCGACGTACACGAGCTATCTGAAGAAGAGGCCGAGGCAACAAGGCGTACCGAGAGCGGGGCGTGGGCGAGGCCGAGGTCGGGGCGGAAGGACAGGAAGAGGAGGCAGCGGAGGAGCCGGGCTTGACACCGAGGGGAGCAGCTCCGGGCCTCGGGGAGTCGTAAGGGAGGAGATCGACAGGGATACTCCGGAGAGAACAGGGCTTAGTGGAGAAATGGCCGGCTCTGGTACCAGAGAAGTGCTCAACCTGAGGCGGCGACGACTGAGTGGTCGAGGAAGTGGTACTACTCCCGCAGGTGCGCCGGGCGCCGGGACCTCAGGGGTGACTCCTGTTTCACCGCAGGGCCCTCCTGAGAAGAGGACTCAGCACGAGGAGGTGGTCGGCGATAGAAGTCGAGAGAAGGAGCCTATCAATATTGAGGACGAGCCGGAGGGAAGGGGAGAGGAGCAAGCCGCCAAGGGGGAAGATGGGACCTGGGTCCATCCCTGGGAGCTGCCCTGGGCACCTGAGTTCCGACACTTTGCTGGTCGGCAGATTACGCACGCTGACAGTGTTAAGAACCTCGACGTTGCCTAAGGCATGCTCCAAGGCTGCATCCTTCCTCGGGATGCCCAAACCGCTGACGGTCTAACCGAGGACCTGACTGCGGAGATTGCTCAGGCCCTTTTCAATGTAAGCTTGTTGCTACTCTATCCCCTGTTTCCTTCGGTTAAAAAATTTTTATACTTGTAAAAATTCTTATATACCCCTTGTTGGCAGGCTGGTGCTCGGGCTCTTACGGTCAATCGTCGATGCAAGGCCCGGGAGGCAGAGAACCAGGAGCTGAAGAGGGCGCTGGCCCAGAAGGAGGAGGACCTGAAGCTGGCTCGGGAGACATGCGACTTCTACCTGTCGGACTTTCAGAAGTGCGACAGGGAAAGGCTGGTAGCCGAGGGCAGGGCCACCAAGGCCGAGGAAGACGCCAAGACCATGAGGGCTGCCCGAGGCAGGGAGCTGGAGGAGGCGATGCAGGAGGGCTACAACCGAGGGTGGGACGCGGCCGGGGTGGAGTACAAGAAGCAGGTACGAGAAATTGAGAATGAGCTGTACCGAGACCGCTTCTTGGACGGTCTTCGCTTCGGTCACGAAACCCTTCTTCAGAAGCTGAACCTTCCTGAGGACTCTGCACTCCGAGCCCTGCCTGAAGCACCACCTGAGGAGCTGGCGATGCCCGAGGAGGATGATGAATAGGTGCAGAATCCCGAGGCAGGGATTCCTTCCGAGGGCCAAACCACTGCTCCAGCTGACAACGAGACCCAAGCTCCTGTCCCTCAGGATACTTAGGATTTTTTCTTATTTTTGTTTTTGACTGGACGGCTCCGAACATTTGGATTTTGCCGTTCCAGGAGTTTGTAAGTAATGCTCCGGTGACAGGCGCCGAACAGTTGGCTGAAGCCGGATCACTTGTAATAGTTTGACGTAGGAATTTCTAACTTCCAACGTTTTGCTTTTGTTGAATGAATGTTTTCTTCTTTACCGAACACTGCTTTTATCGTTTGAAATACTTGTATGGTTTTACAGCTGTAACCGATGGGTTGCGCTACCCCTGCTTTGGTTTGAACCTTGGATGAACTAAAAGTTTTAACCGAAGCATAAACCGAGGATATTTCAAAGATGTACAGAGTGGTGTGAGGAAACGTAGCGTTGGTTAGCCCCTGCGTGCGGTAAGTTTGCATGGTAGGCAGGGAAAGAACCGAAGAGAATATAATAAGCACCGAAGCTCCCGTGTGTGAAGTAGACCGAGAGACTTGACCCGAAGCAAAGAGGATTCAAACGTTGAATTGTGCGTGCCCGTGCTTCGGGTAAGGTGCCTCGGGCGGTTGTGGTGATAGTTCGTTAGGGTGAAATTCTGCTAAGGGATTGAGGTGAGAGTCCCAAAGGGAAATGGCATCGGCCATTGCTTCGAAATCCTGCGAATCCTAAGCAGTGATGACGGCCGGGAAGGGTGGCATAAGGGGCTCGGGAAGAGGCCGAGTATCCTTAAGACGAACAACCGAGAGGCCGAACAACCGAGAAGGTCGTGGGGACTTTGTGGGGATTTTCGTCCGAGAGGGATACCCATGGGAGGGCGGAGCCCCGAAGTCAAGGTAAAACGATTCAAACAATGCTGAACCGAGTAGTAAAAGAAAAGGACGAGAATAGTAATACACAATGATGTCAGGAAAGTTCTCATTGAGGCGAAGTAAGACAAACCATTACAAAGGTACGCATAAGCATTTCTTGGGAAAACAAAAACTAGGGAAAAAGGGATAGGTCCTCGGTGGCCGAAGCCTGGCTAGCCGTAGAACTTCTTGAGATTGTTGGCATTCCAGGTCTTGGCTATTGGGGAACCGTCCAGCTTATCCAGCTTATAATTGCCCGAACCTAGGTGCTTTAGGACTCGGAAGGGGCCCTTCCAGTTGGGCATCAACTTCCTCTTCTTTGATTTCTCTATCACTTTTTTCCAGACGAGGTCGTCTGGTTTGAAAGACCGGAGACGGACGCTTCGGTTATACCCTTTGGCAACCTCCTGCTGGTACGAGGCTAGCTTGATCCGGGCATTTTCACGCTCTTCTTCGGCTAGGTCGAGGTGCGCAGCAATGTTTTCAGTGTTGACTTCATAGTCGAAGTTCTCGGTACGGATCGTGGGAAGACCGACTTGGAGAGGGATAACAGCCTCCATCCCGAAGGCCAGAGAGAATGGGGTACGGCTAGTGGAGCGCCTTGGAGTGGTTCGGTAGCCCCAGAGGACTCTTGGCAGTTCTTCAGCCCACTTGCCCAGGCAGGATTCGAGTCGGCGTTTGAGACCGGAGGAGATGGCCTTGTTGGCGGCCTCGGCCTATCCGTTGCCCTGTGGATAGCCCGGTGTGAAAGTATCCCATTTAATGCCGTATTCATCCAGGAGAGCTCGGTACCGCTGTCCGGTAAATTGTTTCCCGTTGTCGGTGATAATGGCGAAGGGTACACCGAAGCGAGAAATTATGTTGCGCCAGACGAAGCGAATGACATCTGCCTCCTCAATGGTGACCAGGGGCTCGGCCTCGACCCATTTGGAGAAGTAATCAGTGGCGGTGAAAAGGAACTTGAAGCCTCCGGGTGCGACGGGGAGCTTCCCAACTATGTCCATGCCCCATTGAGAGAAGGGCCAGGGCCTAGTGAGGGGGCTGAGATCCCGAGCCGGCTGGTGGATGATAGGGGCAAACATCTAGCATTTGCGAAAACGCTTGACATAGTCTTCGGAGTCTTTCTTCATGGTGGGCCACCAGTAGCCCTGGGGAGTCTTTCGATGAGCTGGCACCAGCCTTCGATGCGGGTCATGAGGTCCTTGATGGAGTCAGGCTTGTTGCGGGCGAGGTCATCG
Organism: Rhododendron molle; assembly: GCA_025413875.1. Lineage (NCBI taxonomy): Eukaryota > Viridiplantae > Streptophyta > Magnoliopsida > Ericales > Ericaceae > Rhododendron > Rhododendron molle. Next base: position 20,622,355 of record CM046391.1, on the reverse strand, counting down.
TAGACTTGCTCGTCCTGGGAGGTGAGACCGAGCTTAAAACCTCGGGCCGATATGACATCGTCGCAGCCTTCGATTTCGTTGAATAGCTCCCAGTAACGACCGGCGTACTGGCGAAGCATCTCGTCGGGTCGTTTGCGGAGAGATAGGAGGGAATCAATCTCCTTCTCGTGCTTGTTGCTCGTGACGAACCGAGCCATGAAGGCATCGCACAGGGAGTCAAATGATGAGATTGATCTGGCAGGCAGCTGGTTAAACCATGTAAGGCCTAGGTTCCCGAGGCTGGCAGGGAAGACCTTACAGAGGAAGGCGTCGTCTGAGGGCTCATTTCTGAGGAAGAGGGACATTACGAGCTTGTATTATACCAAGTGGGTGTACGCCTCAGTTTTGCCGTCGTATTTGGCAAATTTGGGCTGGGTGAATCCTTTTGGGGGGGTGACCGAGTCGATCTCCCGTGTGAAGGGGGAGGTTGTGAGTCTCCTGAGTCGGGCATCGCGATGAGGTCGGATCGAACGGTCAAGACCGTCTGGGCGCTCTGTCGCAGGACGCTTTTTTGGGACCGACTCGTCCAGCCTTTCGTACTCCTTCCTCTTCGGTGGGGTACCTCCTGATCTCTGATGAGATCGCTCATGTTGGCCCTTCTTGTAGCTATCTCGGGCATAGGGCCCGAGGCGCTCCGTGACGTGGCTTCCGCCACCTTCTCTCCTGGGTGCGAGACGAATGGGCTTTTGGTTCGAACGTTCTTGAGGCGTTCGCGATACCCCTTTGTCTGGAACTCCAGGAGGCCCTCTTCGTCGTTGGCAATTTTGGTGAAGCTTGGGGTGGGCTCACGAGTCCCCTTCCCTCTTCTGACCGGGTGTGTGGAGGAGGCGGAGTCACTGCCAACGCCGAGCCTCTCAAAAGCGGATCGCTTCCGTCGTGGATCCTTGGGGTCAGGGGAACGAGAGCGTTCCCTACGCCCAGCGCCACCTTCAGTTCGACCACCCTTTGCAACAGGAGGCTCGAGGCGGTCTTTGACAGAAGGTCGAGACTGGTGTTCGATCAAACTGCCCCCCTCGCGACTGCGGGAAGGGCTTTGGTGGCTTCTTCTCCCGCCACGGCTTCCTGCGAAGTGAGATGTGGAGATCTGAAGGAGATGTTTGATCTCAGCGAGCTCGTCGCGGACGTGCTTGTCTCGTTCCACGGTTGTTGACAAGTCGTCGATCTTCCGCTCTAGGTGACGAATGTAGGTGTAGAGTTCGGTGCCGGCTCCCATGTCCTGAGTTGAAGTTCCAGCTCCGACTCCGATTGACATATGAGCCTTCCCTGGGGCACCGGCCCCGCCAGGAACCAAGAGTGGTTCTCCGAACGGTCCGAGGCCGAGGGTTGTTTCACTGGGATGTGGATCTTCCACTTCCACCATTGCTGCGACAGGAGGTCTTGACGAAGCTCTTTGGGTGGAGGGAGATGAACGGAGGTGGGAGTGGCTGTCCCCAGCAGAGTCGCCAATTGTAGGGGTTCGAATTATCGGGAACAGATCCAAGGCTCAGGTTGGCTCCTCCCACTGTTGCTCCGTGCTTCCGCCGCTGAGACCTGCACCAAGTCACTAGGGGTTGGACACCCCAATGACCCTCTGACGATCAAGTTAGATTTCCGGAAGGGAGTGTAGGTCTAGGGTTAGGGTAGAATGGCGTACCTTTCTCAGGTGAGTATCCCTTTGTATTTATAGACCTAGGGTTACTTGGACTCCAAGCTAGCGCGTGGAGTATACGCTCGGATAACCGCTTCGAGTGACGTCATAGGTGATGAGAGAGACGAAGCGGTTACGGATCACATGGTGGAGGGAAATCCTCATGATTGCATCCGTTGCATGACCTTTGTGGGGACCGCATGGCATAACAACTTGCCATTTGAGGGCCTCAGGAATATCCTGAGCGGAGGCAAGGCAACTGACATCAATGCAGCGCACAGGGGGGTTGACCCCGAGGGAGACACCGAGGAGTAATCCGAGGAGTGGAGTCCACTCGTGGCTTCGGCTCAAGGCTCCTCAAATGCCGGAATCACATACTATGGCCAGGTTACCAAGCCTGTAACCGAGGCCACCACTAATACTAGTAATAAAAAGACATAATTTTTTTCAAGAAAGGAAATGTTTTTGCGACCACAATGTGGCCGGACTTAGTAGCCCATTGTGTGTGTGTGTGTTTTTCCGACCGCAATGTGGTCAGACTTGGTAGCCCTTTGTGTGTGTGTGTGTTGCCAATGGGGTCGGACTTGGTAGTCTCATTGGAAGTATGACTTGGTTATCTGCGGAAAGGAGCCAATGTGGTTGTATGCCAAAGGGAGCCCGGAACAGCGGAACCATTGTGAGGATACTCAGGAGTCCGGGACAGCGAAACCGAAATTGGGTGTGTAAATGATTTTTGAAATGTTAATTTGAAAAATGAAAAGTGCAATCGTTTAGAGAAAAAAAATGGTGACACGGTCTACGAAAATATTCCGTAGGAGAAATTCTGATTACACGGATACTAACGCCAATTGGATAGTAAATGTGAATGTGTCATTGTTAATCTCTCAATTGAAAGTTGTTGAATGCACATGTGTTATTGAAATGTTATCACGCATTAATTACCTGCTATAGTATGTTGCGACTATGTCCTGTGGTTAGAAATTATGGGTTAGCAGGCATGAGATTATTCTTCTGAGTTTTTGTAGCTCACAGTGTTACTGTTGTAATCTTGACATATTATACTGGGGGCGACGTTGGTATAATGTGTCAGACTTTATAGATGAGCAGTGTGAGCTCTACACCTTGGATTCTTTTGGAGTCGAGGAGCTAGGATAGAGGAGCAGGCGGAGCAATAGATAGGAACCCCAATTTCCCTCCTTTTGATAAATAAATGTACTATTGTGTGAATTATGTTGTAATAATGAGTCAGACTCTATTTAAGTTTTCAATAAAAATGTTTATTTAACGTTCCCAAAATTAGGGGCGTTACAGAACCCGAGATAGATAACTATTTTTCCACTCTCCCTAAGTATAATAGAATAGTTTTGACTAGTTAATAGGACTTGAAATGAGCCCGAGCAGAAAAAAAAAAAATAGCTTACATGCATTTTCTGCATTTTTAGCAATTCTAATATTATTTTTGGGCCTGACACTCTATTTAAAATTATTTACAAATACGATGGCCCTAATGATATTTATTTTATAATTCTTATGATATTATTATTCTAACACATGACTGACATGATATTATTTTGATAACTGTGTAATATCAATTGAGTATAAAACATAACAGTTATATCACTTTAATTTTGCCTGTTAACTAAGTGAAGAAATCATGAGTTTTTTACAAAAGTAGATTATATGTGTACTCAAATTTGTTTCTAATATATTCTAATGATCTTTGGCATTGGTGATATATATTATTTAATTAATAATATAGTTCGTTTAGTAAATTTTGAAAAAAAAAATTAGTAAATAAAAATAAATCAATATACGAGTATTATTATAGGTTAAAGTAGTATATTTTTATGAATGATATAAAAGTGAACGGATTTGTAAGCTCATGTAGAAAATATTTCTACTAATTTATAAGTGATAGAAGAAAAAAATATATAGTAAGTTAATAACAAGTTATAAGGTATTTTAGAAAATTTAAAAACTAAGAATTAAGTATGAGAATATAACATGAAAAAAGAAAAGAAAAGAAAATGAAGATATTTCCTATTTATGTTAAGTAAAGGAAACAATAATATTTAAATTAGATATAAATTCAGATATTTTTAGTTTTCTAAAATTTTATTCTGTTTAATAATTATCGATATTTGAAACTCCGGACTCATTATCGTTCATCGTAAGGATATAATAGTGTTGAGGTGAATTGAAAATATTGGGAATTCGTGTTTGGGGAATAATGATTATTGTTGGAAAGAAAAATAATTTAATTTATAATATGCTTCATTTAGTAAATATTAAAAAGGAAAAGATAAGGAAAGATAATAATACTAAATTAATATTACAAATATTATAAAAAGGATAAAATTATTGTTTTTGTGGCATATATTCTTTTCCAACTAATAATAGGGATTTTCAAGTAAAATCATATATACATAATAGAAGATTGAAAAAGAAAAATTGTAAATCAATAATAATTTTGTAAGTTATTTAGTTATGGGTTTAAGAAATTAAGGATTAACTATAAAAGTAAAAAAAAAAAAAGATTTAATATTACAGTTTCCAATTTTCTACTAAATTTAGTATTTTAGAACCAAAAAAAATTTATCAGTTGGTACTTTTCACTTTTTCCGATTTAATATAAGTTTTGCGATTATGTTCAACAATAAAATGTTGGTACTTTTTACTTTTTTCTTGAGAACTTGGTCGTGGATTGTCCACGTATCCAAGTTTTAATGCCTAATTTCAAAATTTCGGGGGGATTCTCCTTGTATGGGCGGACCAAATTGCATACTTCATCAGATAATAGGACGTACAATATAGAATCTGCGTTCCGATGAATAGACTTTCAAAATCCGTTAGACCCAAAAATTTATGAGAAAGATAAAAACAGCAAGCACAACAAAATTAAAGGTATTGATCGTTGTGATAGTGATGCGGTCGTGTGGCTACTGTACATTAGACTATAGCACAAGACCTTGCTACATAATCAAAAAAGTTCAATGTATAGATTTTAAAGACAGTAGGCAACTAATTTTTTTCGAATGCTTGATCTAAACCGATGGGATTTAACATCTTGTTGATTTAATCATTATCACCAAAACCAGTGATAATCGGATGTCGGCAACCACATAATCGGAACACATTTGGTGCTTTCAGAAGCGTTAAAGTCCCATACTGCACCACTCTTGGACCGCCTTAGCTATTTTTTTCGAATCGGGACCGTCTATGTTTTACATAACAAATATTGGAATACTTCTGCCAAAAATGAATTCAATCTCTTATCAATACATACTTGATCGGGTGTAAAATGTCATTCTAATAATGAATCTACGTCTTAATAAAAGGCCATTATAAATCCAGTAGACCCAAAAAATTACGACTACAATTAAAACAACCAGCAAAACAAAATGGACGGTATCGATCGTCGTGATTGTGTTGCGATCGTATGAGTATTGTACATTACACAAAAGCACAAGACCTTCGTTTATAAACAAAATAAGGTTCAACGTATAGATTTTAAAAGAAGTTGTTCAATAATTTTTTCTGATGGCAGATCTAAACCGTTAAGATTGCATATTTTATCGATTCTATATCTGTCACCAACTTCTATAATAATCGGATATCAGCAACCACATGATCGGAACACATTAGATGCTTACGTAGGTATTAAAGTCCTATAGTTCACAACTCGATGACTGCGTTATCTACTTCTTCAAAATCAGAACTATCTATCTTTTGCATAAGAGAAATTAGATTATTCTTGCCAAAAATAAAGTAAATTGCTTATCGTTACAAGATTTATCGGACATAAGTTATCATTCTTATGTTGAATTTTTTTTAAAATTGAACAACTAAACCAGAATAAACCGGATGGAGCCCAAAATTTTCAAAAATAACTAAATAAACAACCAAATCAACGGCCTTGATTATTAAAATAAAATGATTTACTGAGATCCGTTACATTTTACTAGTGAACATAATCGCAAAAACATGCACGTTTACATTTTAAAAAAATTCTCATTTTTTCCCACTTAACCATGGTTAAACATTTTAAAATTAATTAATTAATTAAAAAAAAGACAGGTGGGGACAGGTGGGACAGGTGGGGTATTGTTATGGTTATTATGGTTATCGTCGTGACTTTTAGGGGTTATTGTTATGCTCTTATGGCTCGTTTGGAAGCTGCACTAAGAAGGGTGATTAGGATATCCCCCCTCCTAATACGTGGGGCCAGGGATAATGCGTCGTTTGGCAAGTCCAGAACACGGCTGTATATCTCTTCACGCCCTTCTCCGTTATCCCTCCCAATACAGCCAGAGGGGGGCTTAGAGATGGCCAGGGTTTGAGGTAGCCATCTCGAATACGCCCTAATCCCGCCATTCTTCGGACCATCGTACCCCTCGTAATCCCCCTTTCCCCACCCCCACGCATCATGTCTGCCTCACTCTTCTCGGTTTCTTCTTGTTCGAAATGAGAAAAGGGGTCGAAGAGGTTTGTGGCGATTTGGTGCATTTGGTCGATTGAGTTCGATTCACTCCAGGTATGAACTACATTCTTCAAATTTTTACTATTTGGCATTTCTGGGTTCGATTTTGTGGTTATTTATCATTCCCGCGTGTATTAAACTAGATCTGGGTTGTGGGTTTTGCGGGTGTGGACTCCAGGTACCATTTCTGTCGCTACTCTTCTTGGTCTGTGGTTGGTCGAACGAGAAGAAGGGGTGGAAGAGTTTTGTGGCGATTTGGTGGTTTTGGTCGATTTCAGTTGGATTCACTCCAGGTATGAACAACAGTCCTCATTTTTTAACTGGTTGTGTTGTTTTTTAGGTTTGATTTTGTGGCCATTTTAGATTCCGGCAGAGTTTTTGTTCGATTTGGTTTGTGGGCATGATATTAGCATCACTAAACGAGTGAAACACTTAAGCATGGTTATGCATATCGGCTTTTGTTGGAGTTATGTGTAGATTGGAATTGAAGTTTTTGAGGAAAATCAGAAAAGAACAAGGTCCACTGTAGTCTCTTTTCTTGAAAGGGATTAGACCATTCTGTTAGACCTTTTGTGGGTTTTTTTCTGGGCCTTCTTCAATGACTGGAGCCAGTAATTATTTTTCTAGAGGTCGTCGAGCGCATCATGCATGGTAAAAATCAATTTTATCGGATATTGAGATAGCTTTTTAGACCCATTTTTATTTGGGAAAAAGGAAAAATCGAATACTGAGTCAATATCGGAGTATGAAAATGTATCAACTTACATCTGATGAACCAGAGTTTTTGTAATCGATGCTCTCGATTAATTTCAAAAAAACGAACAATTGTAATCGGTAAAATGATTCTAAAAAATAGTATTCACAAAGAACCAAACGGAATCCTATTCTCATTTGGCGGTCTTGGAGCACTAATTGGGCTGCAAGCAACCATCAAAAGTCCTTCAATTGATGCCACCACCAAAGGGGACCACTCTATCTTTCACTGAGAAAAGCATTCAGGAGCTGTTGGCCTGTCCCTCTCCTCTTTTATCTCTCTCTCTCTCTCTCTCTCTCTCTCTGCAGTAAGCATGCTTGTCCGTGTTAGCTAGGTAGCTTTTTTTTCCCTGCATATATAATGATAAAGACAAGAGAAAGCATTGAATTGATCAAAAGGGAAATGACAGTAACCAAGGACTTGAATTTGCCCCCACCACCATCGATTACCGAGTCATTTCTGTTGTGTTCATAAAATTTTATACATTCGCTTGTTTATAGACATGTCAAAAAGTATTGAAAAGTTAAAAATGTTGTTTACGAGTTTGATTTCATTTCACTGAATTCTTAGTAATTTAAGTGCGTGATATTGTGTTTGTAAGTATTGCACTTGCTTTTGTGATGCCCGTATATAAAAGAGAAAATTGCTTGAGCATGAGTATTAAATATTTGGCATGAATTGCACAACTTTTCTTATATGGAATGAATTGCACAACACTGCACTGTAATATTATAAATACCCAAACCCCTCATTCTCCTCTTCCAAATTGATTAATTGCTACAACCCACCAATCTCTTAATTGATTAATTGTTCGATTTGGTTTTGTGGTTTTCTGGGTTGTATGGACGAAAATCCATGAATTTGTTGTTTTGGATTGTTTTGTTGGTGAAGAATATGTCGTATGAGTATGAGTGTTAGTTGAAAGATTAATATGTCATCTAAAATTATGGCAAAAGAGGTTTGGCGTAGGACAATGGTAAAAAGGCATGATAAAACATATGAAATGTTTATGAGTATAAATTAAAACCAAGTAAGTAGTTGAGTATGAGTTTGGAATTTGTATGTGTATATATCCATTGAATTGTGTTCATTATTGGTCAAAAATATGAAACCCTACCTAAAAACCCTAAACCCTACTCATATGGCTTTGATTTTTGATGAATAGTTAGGGTTCATCATTGTTAGTTAAGAGTTGAAGATAAGGTATTCAATAAAAAAAACCCTAAATCTTGTAAGTGTTTTTTAGGATGGCAAGATTAAATAGGAAACAAAAAAGGAGAAAAGAAGAGCAAGAGGGATTGATGGCATTACAAGCCTTCATGAACGCTGTCATTGGTGTATTTCGTATGTACTTATTCATCACGTCCATGATTCGCCCTCGTCGTCCGGAGTTGCCTCCGAATCCAGACTTTTACCAGACACACATAAGCAACATCAATAGGCTTGTAAGGGGTAATGACACAGACTGCCATGAACAGTTGAGGGTGAATAGACAAACATTCTTCAGATTGTGTTGTTTAGTCCGAGGTGTTGGGTTAACTGACTCACGCAACGTATGTTTGGCAAGGATAGGGCTACGAGGGCAGCCGCCGAAGATTGGTGAAAAACTTGTATGGGAAGTCATTCCCATACTTTGACGATTGGTGTGTCTTATTTGGCAAGGATAGGGCTACGGGGGCAGCCGCCGAAGATTATGACGAAATGGCGCGGCCGAATATTCCCGACGAATTTTCCGAGCCACACAACTCCAATGACTTTTATGATGCCATGTTCGAAAACTACGATCAACATCTCCCCAATACTCCTACAACTCCCGTAACTCCTACAACTCCCGTAACTCCCACACCTCATCCGTCACTCCCCACGTCCACTTCCCGTGGGTCAACGCCGGCGGCCAATGCCGGAGTCCCAAACAAGAGAAAGAGGACAAGAATGGGTGATGCGGAGTTGTCCATCCATGCGAGCATGGACAATTTCTTCAAATCAAGCTGTTCCTATATGGACAAGATGTCCAATTCGTTTGGTTATGACAAAGAGCTATCCGCCCGACGCACGATGGTGAAGGATGAGTTGTCCAAGCTTGATATCACCTTGACGGAGAAGTTCAAGCTTAGTGCAATAATCGTGCAAGCGGAAGAGATGGTGGATGACTTCTATGGGACTAAGCCTGAGGAGAGGCAAGCTTTTGTGGAGGCGATCCTTGGCGGTGAAGTGTATGGTCCCTGTAGACACCCCAATCCGGACCTCGAAGAGTCTTTGTCCACCCCGATGATGAAATAGAGGAAACGATACCTTTGCGAGCTTGAAAAAGGATCTCCTTTAAAGCCAAAAACCCAACAAATCCAACAAACCCAGCCAAGCCCAATAAAAAAAGCCCAAAAGGCCCTGGACCACAGGAGGAGGTACCGTGCGGAGTCAAATTGGAGCGCACGGCACCTTGAGAAATTCAAGGGACCGTGCGCAGCCAAACCCCTCCGCACGGCACCTTGAGCAAAAAGCTGGCTGGCTCAGAAAGCTGTCGGCCACGCCAGTGTGAGCCACAGCTGATGACTGGCTCAGCCGAAAATGCACTTCTGGCCCGCCCAGAAAATACCTCCACCACTTGAAATTCGAAATCCTTGGCCATTGCTTATAAATTAACCCCTCCACTCAAGGGAAAAAGATCCCTCTTAGCCTTTCTTTTGAGTCCCTCTCTTGCCTTTCTCTTGGCTTTCTCACTCTACTTTCTCTCTCTAAATTTCTACACCCACTTTCTTATTTCCATTGCCATTTCCAAGCTTTAAAGAATGTCATTCCCAAAAAACCTTCTTTAAGTGCTTTCACTCACTCCCTTCTCATCATTGAAGTTGATCCTTCATTAACTTCAAAGACTCATCACCCCCAAAACACCTAACCTTCACTCACACCCATACTCCCTTCGTCTCATTTAACCTCCCCCATCCACATCCGTGACGATCCATCCACATCCTTGCATCCATGATCCTTGATCAAGCTCAAAACCAAAGGTATAAACTAGTTTCCTCGGACTAGATTCCGTTCTGGTCCTGAGGGGACCTTTCTGTCAGCAGATCTAATCCCTTTTGGTTAGATCCTGACTCAAAACCTATTTTCATAAAATAAAACCAACACTGTGCTGAGGTTGGGGAACCACGCGGTCTGTTGATCAGACGCACGGCACCCTGACTCTTAGCACATGGCATGGTGCACACTAGTGCTATTGTGAACAGGCTGACTGGATCTGAGTTTTCCTCTGCTGTGGTTACCTGTTTTTGCTGTTTACTGTTTCTGTAGCTCTTAAAATAAGACCATATCTACAAGCCATGTTCCGGCTCTTCTACAATCTTTTCAAGATCATCCCAAATGATCAAAAACATTGAAAACTACTTTAAAACTATGTTTTGAGAAGGATAATGACGTTCTTGGGATGATCTGACCGCCGTGAGGCTACTCGTGAGTTTTCAAAGGATCTACAGAGAAACCAGTGAGCTAAATGATGTTTTGAAAGACTGCAACAGTCTGACAGCAGAGCAGGTGCCACGCACGGCATGTTAAGATGCCTCGCGCGGAATCGCAGGGTGCCGTGAGCGGTATTCTGAGGTCCAACAGTCTGACAGCAGAGCAGGTGCCATGCACGGCATGTTGAGATGCCTCGCACGGCATCTCAGGGTGCCGTGAGCGGTATTCTGAGGTCCAAACAGTCTGTTGAATGTTATTTACTTCCATTTATGCATATCATTTTATCACGACTGTACAAATAGCACCACCTGCACGTCAATGTGATATATTTCAGGGTGCACGTCAATGTGATATATTTCACGACTGTACAAATAGCACCACCTGCACGTCAATGTGATATATGCATGTTGAGATGCCTCGCACGGCATCTCAGGGTGCCGTGAGCGGTATTCTGAGGTCCAAACAGTCTGTTGAATGTTATTTACTTCCATTTATGCATATCATTTTATCACGACTGTACAAATAGCACCACCTGCACGTCAATGTGATATATTTCCCATGTCCCTTTCCCGTTACGTGCTTTATTAAAGAGTTTGATATTCCAAATAATATTGAAGATTCCCCCCCTTTTTAAAACATCAAGTAGAGACCGGTTTTACTGGGCGAGCGGGGTGCTTTTTCAAGAAAAACCTTCTTCGTTCGTAATGTGCCTCCCGAACCCAACGTCTCGATGGTTTCGCTAGACCAAAAGCCTTTTTCAAATCAAGCTCTCGGTTTCTCGGATCATCCATCTCAAAAATTCGGGTGGCGACTCTTCGAGTTAGCGCCTTTTCCGAGCGCGGGAGCCCACAGTGGCGACTCTGCTGGGGAAAATATTTATTCAATACTTTTTTTTTTTTTTAAATGTATAAAAGTATTGGATGATCAAGAGGGCCAAACTTGAAAGGTGTTTTCTAAAGGGAGATTTTCAAATATTTTTCGGAATATTAAATTCTTTTATCCTGTACACTTTTGCACCGCACAAGCCTCGCTATGCTTGTTTCGGCTATCTTGCCCGTTTTACCGGTGACAAGCTCTCCCGGAATGCCTAGCAACCCTCGACTATGATGAGCCATCGTGCTGTACGACCGTTGTCTTGCAATACACTCGACACAGGGTAGCACATCTTGGCTCTAGTCCAGGGAACCCTTTTGAGACCAAAACCAGCCTTTGCACTTGTACATAGCCATAAAACCTTCCCAACTAGGACAGGAGCCCATGGCTAGGACTTACGTGTTATATTCTGCTTACGTGCTTTTATTCCTGTACACACGCATCATTCACACATCATTACATCTTGTGGGCTAGAGGAATAGGCTTCCTTAGAATTCTTTAGGGCCCCCCCGGTCGGTCTAGGAGACCTTAAATCCATGGAGTTTGTGATACCTCCGGTGTTTGCCGTGCCCGAACGGCTCCCTTGGTTTGGGTCTAGCCTTAAGCATGTCCGTATCTGGATTCCGGTAGCCACATTGCTCTGTCTCGGATGGTCACGATAAGGAGATTGGCTCTGGTTCCGACCCGTTCGGAATTTAACCTGCCTGACGGCACCTACCCGGGCTATCGGAAATCTTCTGTACGGACGTCTTGAGTGAGATTCGAGCCACGGTAGGTCCTAGGCCTTGTTTCTAGGAGATGGGTAGAAGTAGGGCGAGTATTCGGATTGGTTATGAGTTGCTCCCTTTTGGCTTGTTACCAGTGTTGCCAACATTGATCGCCTGCGGAGAAAAGAAGCTGTACCCAATTGGTTTCGTCTGTCCCAAAGACTAGTTCGCGTAGACACCCTGGAAGGACCCCCGCTGTTTGAGGTCCAAATTGAGGAAGAGGAAGAACCTGTGGTAGAAGAATCCATAGTCTCATTCCCGACCAAAAATCCCTTACCCATGGCTGATCAGGGAGACGGAATGGAGGAACTCAGGCAGAACGTGGCCAACATGGATGTTCAGTTTAAGCAATCCATCGCCGGTGTTGACGCACAGCTTAAGGCCGCGGTAGTCTCTATGAAAAATGACATGAATATGATAATGGAAAGCATGCAGGAAATCACTGACAAGCTCCTAATCAAGACTTCCCTGCAATCTGAGCAACCACCTAAAGTTGAGGTACCAGTAATCGACCCCAACTTGGCCGCTATCATGGATAAGATTGGCAAATTGGAGGAATCTGTCCAGGAAACCAAACGGCTTGGAAAAGGAGAAATCGACATGAAGAAACTATGCCTCTTTCCGAATGCCAAGCTGCCAGAAAAGTTCAAAGGAGTGGACTTTACAAAATTCGATGGAACCGGCGACCCAAGAGCCCATCTTCAGGGATATGTCGGATCCCTCACTATGCGCGGCATTGAAGGAGAAGCCATGGCCCAACTCTTCCATGAGTCCTTGTCTGGTCCAGCTCTGCAATGGTTCCTCTCTCTCGAGCCATCCAAGAAAAGGACTTGGGAAGACATTGGGACAGCTTTCGTGGCTCAATATGACTTCAATGTTGACCTAAAAATGACCACGAGGGAGCTGGAAAGCACTAAGATGGGTGAGAAGGAAAGCTTTGCTGATTTTGTGAAGCGTTGGAGGGCAAAGGCAGCCCAGATGCAGAATAAGCCTGACCTAAAAGAACAAATACGGATAATAACCAAGAACTTGCCAAGCTCTTTTGCACCATACATGGTTCTTTCTCAGGCTCCCCCAAATTTTGAAACTTTTATTTTTCGATTGGCTGTAAAGGAGGCTCTGCGGGACGGAACTTTGGAGAAGAAAGAATCAGGGTCCGGGTCCAAATCCAAACGGGCGTATTCAGGAAACAGCAATGTTCTCTTCGGGAATGTCAATCAGGCAGGAACCTCATCCACAAAACCTGTAGAAGTTAACCAGATTTCTGAAAAATCATAAACCCAGAACCGAACCTTCACCCAATTCAGCACTCCAAGATCCACTCTTCTCAAGAAACTCACAGAAATCGGAGTGTTGAAACCTCTTCCTCCACCAAACCATTCCGCCAAACCTAAACCAAAACGTCTACTGTGACTTCCACCAAATGCCTGGCCATACCACCGACAACTGCATCCGCCTCTGTCATGAAATCCAAAACCTCATTGACAACAAGGTTGTCGATGCTCCACCCACAGATAAACCAAACACCGTCTCGAACCCCCTGCCACAGCATAATACCCCCTTCCGTATGAACCAAATCACCCTAGCCGAAGATCCAAGTCTCCCGGAAACTAATTCTACCCTATTCCCTGATGCCGAACCAATGCCCGTTGGTGAAATTCCCGGAGAAACTGTCTTCCATTCTACATGGGAATGGGAAGACACGTGGGGAGAACTGATTGCTGACTGGGAAGAATTTGAAGCTGCCAATTTCCAAAGAAACAACGAACCTTTGTTCGAGGCCGGATGGGAGGTTGATTGGCAAAACATCCAGGCGGATCCTCTTGATGGATTCTCTTTGTGTGCACTATTCGAAAATCAAGGGGAAGAATACCCGGTCTTCCAAGATGTACCCGAATGGGAATGGGACCCGACCCCGGATGAGTATCAGCTTTTGGCATGGAATGACCCATTGGATACCTTCTCCCTGCCGACACTATTCGGTGAAGAATACCAGCTTGGATACCCACCTGAGATGGTGACGTACAACTGGCCGGAACTTGCCCCGCTCCGCCCAGATTTCTCTCATTTTAATGACTTTGTCGTCAACAACCTGTATGACAATGTGAACCTCACCCCGTACCCAGACCTTCCTAGGTTCGAGGAGGAGGTTGCTAGCAATGAGTTTGACCCGATGGACTACCTCGTGGACGGAGCTGAATCTGAGCCATCAGTCACTTTCCCAAAAGACGCTGAAGTTGCTATGATAAACTTATGGGAAGATGAACCAGCAAACTTGTGGGCCAACACTGAAGTGGTTAACGTAAAAGTGGGAAACGAAGAATGGACTGTTAACAAAGCCATGATGGAGGCTGAAAAGTGGACACCCGAGGATCTGTGGGATGATCTAGTTATCGCTGATCTGGCCGCTAATCTACAAGATACAACTATCGGAAACAAGCGTAAAGCCCTAGCCGACCTATGGAGTGAGGAATCGAAGTACCGCCAGATTGATCATCTAACCAGAAGCGGCTGTGTTTCTTGGTCGAGAAACACCAAAGTTGGGAACCTTCCAACCTCGGTGAGAACCCTCTGATCCCTTTACCACTCCGGTCAAGAGCACCTTCCGACCCTTTGACCCACCAGCTAAGGAGCCCTCTCGACCTGAAAATAACCCCGAAGGGATGATTAAGCGCCAACTGGAGCAAACTCATGCCAAGATGTCTGTCTGGGATGTGCTGGTCCATTCCACACGCCATCGTGAAGGCCTCATCCAAGCACTCTCTCAGCTAAAGGTTCCTTCCGCTATAACTCCCGATGAGCTTGTGGCACTGATCAAAACCATACCTATCAAACATGCCATCACCTTTACTGATCGAGACTTACCCGACGAAGGAACCGACCACAATCGGCCATTGCACATCACTCCGAAATGCCATGGCAAGTCGGTACCTGTAATCTTGGTGGACAATGGTTCGGCAATTAATGTATGTCCACTTCGTGTTGCCTACTGCTTGGGGTACAAAAATAAGGACTTCTCTCCATCAGAAGTCAAGGTCCCAGCATATGACAACACTCGGAGGGATGTGATTGGGACTCTCATGATACCCATGACCTTCGGACCATACCATACAGAAGTGGAATTTCACGTGGTGAATATCCCTGCCTCTTTCAATCTGCTCTTGGGAAGGCCCTGGCTGCATCGGCCAGACATCATGGCCGTGCCCTCCACACTCCACCAGAAAATTTGGCTGGGACTGGAAACAGGAATGCTTACTATCCACGGAGCTCGAAATTCATGCCCCTGTTGAGGATAATGCCCCACTCTTGGAAATTCAACACGGAGAAGAAGATATCGCTTTGGGAGGCTTCTCTCTAGATACCTCTCAGTCGATCTATTCAGTTAGGATCGATGATGACTTCGTTATTAGCAATGTTGCCATCAAGATTATGAAGAAAATGTCCTACATGCCAGGATTGGGACTGGGAAAGAACCTCCAAGGCCCTGCGAAATTTGAAGCCCAGGGCGCTCTGATGCGTACAACAGGCCTTGGTTACTCACCCTCAAATGGCAGCAAAGTGAAAAGGGGGAACAGGTTGGAGGACTACTTTGTCAAAGAAGAAGCAAAGCAGATTTATCAGGGACAGCCGGAACCGTTTTGGGACGAGGAAACCAATACCTTCCTGCCAGGGTTTGAGATATTCGCCAACGATGTCTAGCCAGATAGTGACGAAAAAGCTGAGGTTGTGGAAAAGCAGAAAGAGCTCCCTGACTGGATTGGGGTTTTTGCCATGGGTAGTCTCGCAACTCTGTTTAGGGAAGACGAGTCAATGGATACAGCTGCGAAGGAAGTGCTGATGATGGAACAAGATACCCCGAGGATCCGACTTTGCTCATCATGGATGCTTGCTGTTGGAGGATACAAGAACTGGACCTTCATACCGAGTGCAACTCACCATGAGTCCGAGTCCGAATCTGAGTCTGAATTTGAGTCTGTTAAGTCTTCTGAGTCTTCCGAGTCTGTTGAGTCCGAGTTGGTGCCTCTTGGCCCAAACTCTCAGAGTCTATTTTGAGTTCGAATCCACCCGTGTGTATGGTGCCCCCGAGGCCTTCGTTGATCATGAAATGAATGAATCTGATTCTGCTTACTTCCCTGACTTTGAAATAAATTGCGTCGACCCTGGTGATGAAGAGATTGATTTCGATGGGGACATCCCCAAAGAAATTCGATCCCTAATCGACAGGGAAGATGAAAGGCATGCTCAACCTGTAAAAGAAGAAATCGTTTTAATAAATTTGAGAGATGAAGGGAGTCCCCGGGTGATCCAGATCGGTTCCGCGCTATCCGCCGAAGAAAGCAAGGCCCTCATAGATTTGCTCAAAGAGTTCGACGATGTGTTTGCATGGTCACATGCAGATATGCCCGGAATCGATCCTGAAATTGTGGAACACCGGATTCCCCTCTATCCTGACGCGAAACCAGTAAAACAGAAACTAAGGCGCATGAGACCTGACTGGGTGCTTAAGATAAA
This sequence comes from Rhododendron molle, assembly GCA_025413875.1. NCBI lineage: Eukaryota > Viridiplantae > Streptophyta > Magnoliopsida > Ericales > Ericaceae > Rhododendron > Rhododendron molle. Next base: position 20,605,847 of record CM046391.1, on the reverse strand, counting down.
GGAAGAAGTCACTAAACAGATTAACGCTGGGTTTTTAATGGTAACTGAATACCCTCAGTGGGTTGCAAACATCGTCCCAGTACCAAAGAAGGATGGTAAAATAAGGGTCTGCGTCGATTTCAGGGATCTCAACAAAGCCAGCCCAAAAGATGACTTCCCGCTACCACACATTGATGTGTTAGTTGATAATACTGCCGGTCATGTCCTACTCTCTTTCATGGATGGTTTTTCGGGGTACAATCAAATCCTTATGGCTCCAGAGGATCGGAAAAAAACTACGTTCATCACTGAGTGGGGGACATATTGTTATCGAGTCATGCCCTTCGGACTAAAAAAACGCCGGATCTACTTACCAGCGGGCCGCCACGGCATTGCTACACGACATGATTCATAAAGAGGTAGAGGTCTACGTTGACGATATGATTGTTAAAGCCAAAGAGCGAGAAGGACATCTGCCCGCGCTCAGGAAGGTTTTCGAAAGAATCAAGAAGTACAAGATGCGGCTCAACCCCGCCAAATGCACGTTCGGAGTCACTACAGGGAAGATGCTTGGGTTCATGATCACCACCCGAGGCATCGAAGTCGATCCATCGAAAATTAAAGCCATCCTAGAAATGGAACCGCCGAGATCTGAGAAGGATGTAAGGAGTTTCCTCGGCAAGGTGCAATTCATCAGTCGATTCATTGCAAAGCTGACCTCGACTTGCGAACCCCTATTCCGTTTGCTCAAGAAAGGAGTGTCGTTCGCTTGGGACGATAGGTGCCAGAAAGCTTTCGAAGCCATCAAGGCCTACCTGAACAAGCCACCGGTATTAACGCCGCCCGTAACAGGAAAACCTTTGATCCTATACCTGTCGGTCACTTCGTCCTCAATGGGGTGTATGTTGGCACAGGAAGGAGATGATGGGGTTGAAAGGGCTGTTTACTACCTCAGTAAAAAGATGGTTGGACCCGAAGAGCGGTACACTCCCCTGGAAAAGACATGCTGGGCATTTGTATGGGCTTCCAAGAAGTTGAGACATTACATGCTCGCCTACCCGGTGAGGCTGATATCTCGGATGGATCCCCTAAAATATCTATTCGAAAAACCAGCCCTCACAGGAAGAATGGCGCGATGGTTGCTGATGCTCGCTGAATTTGAATTAAAGTATGTCACCCGAAAATCAGTGAAAGGAAGAGTCATCGCGAAATCCTGGCCGATTGCCCAGTTGAGGGAGGGGAGGATGCCGAATTCAGTTTCCCAGATGAAGACATAGTGGCGGTAGCCGAGGACATTTGGCGATTGTACTTTGACGGAGCAGCTAACCAAAAAGGGTTCGGAATCGGTGTATTACTCATTTCGCCCAATGGGTCGCACATCCCGTTGGCATTCAAGCTTAACTTCGAAGTCACCAATAATCAGGCAGAGTACGAGGCTTGCATCATGGGTATGGAGGCAGCCATTGAGATCGGCATAGAAAAACTGGAAGTCGTGGGAGATTCGAACTTGGTCGTGTCCTAGGCAAATGGTGATTAGAAAGTCAAGGAAGAAAAACTAAAGCCATATCACCACGATCTCGAAGATCTCATCCCCCATTTCACCAGGGTAGCATTCACTCATGTCCCGAGGTTCAAAAATCAATTCGCAGACGCTTTGGCAACATTGGCATCGATGGTCGAGATCCCTATTGACGTAAAGTTAAGGCCGATCATGATAGAACAAAGGGATACTCCAGCCTACCAGCATGTCATGACGATCGAAGAACCCGATGATGGTCAGCCATGGTACTTCGATATTTGGAGATATGTAGAAAGAGGAGAGTACCCCATGGGAGCAAGCAAGAAGGACCGAATCGCTCTCCAGAGAATGGCGGCTCAATACATTATCTGTGGAGGGAACCTATACCGAAGATCACACTGCGGTACGCACAAGTTATGCGTCCATGGGGAAGATGCGAAGAGGGTAATGGAGGAAGTCCACGAAGGTGCATGTGGCCCTCACATGAATGGTATAATGCTCGCTAAGAAAATCCTCAGGCAAAGATACTTCTGGACCACCATGGAAACGGAACGTGTGGAATGTGTGCGAAGGTGTAGAAAGTGCCAAATTCATGCTAATCTCACGCATGTCCCGCCACATGAGCTGCAACAAATGACCTCACCATGGCCTTTCTCGACATGGGGAATTGACGTCATCGGAAGGATAGTGCCGGCGGCATCCAATGGTCACAAGTTCATTTTAGTAGCCGTCGATTATTTCACGAAATGGGTAGAAGTTGCTTCCTATGCCACTTTGACTGCGGTTCAAGTTGCACATTTCAGCAAGCAAAATGTCGTTTACCGGTACGGGGTCCCCCAAGCTTTTGTATCCGATAATGGGGTTCATTTCAAAGGACGAGCCCGGGAAGTTTTGGATGAGTTCCAAATTCAAGTGCACAAATCGACGACTTATCAGCCGCAGACTAATGGCGCCGTGGAGGCCGCCAATAAGACAATCAAAGCCATTCTGGAGAAGACCATTCAATCCGCAAGGGACTGGCATGAACAACTACCCCTGGCTCTGTGGGGGTATCGCACATCTGTGCGAACACCAACGGGAGCAACCCCCTACTCTTTGGTTTACGGAATGGAAGCGGTGCTCCCCATCGAATTGGAAGTCCCATCTCTTCGAGCTATGATTGAATGTGAAATCCAAGAGGCAGAATGGTTGAGCAATCGGTTCGAAGAACTTATGCTATTCGATGAACGCCGGTTAAGGGCTCTTTACCACATTCAAGGATACCAACGAAGGATTGCACGGGCATTCAACAAGAAAGTGAAACCCAGGAACTTGATAGAGGGTGACATGGTTTTAAAGGAAATCCGGGCTCCTGTTTACGACCCACGAGGAAAGTTTCGACCAAAATGGTCCGGACCGTACATTATCAAGACCATCCTTTCTGGAGGAGCTGCGCAACTCATCGACTTGGACGGAAATGAATTCTCAACCTTGGTCAACCTGGATCAACTCAAGCGCTATTACCCCTGAGAAAAGTTCGCTGGGAAAACCCGCAAGGGCGATCTAGGCAAAAATTAGAGCAAAGCCTGTTAGGATGAAAACCCGTCAGGGCATCCTAGGCAAAAGTTAAGGCATACAATAAATGAGCTCGCTAGACCGAAAACCCGAAAGGGCGGTTCTAGGCAAAAGTTAGAGCGCAAAAGGAGAGTGTTAAAACCAGAGCGAACCCTACCCTGAACTACGTCATGACCTGATTCCTTCGCCAGGAGGATACGTAGGCAGTCTCACATTGAGACCCGGTCACAATCCATCAAAATAAAAAGATCCAGGTTGAGAAGGTTTGAAAAACAAAAGTCGAGAAGGGGGAAACCCTCCAAGACTCGCTTTTATTAACACGATTACTTCTGCTACATAAGGTTGGGCAAAGCTTTCAAAACCAAAAGAAATACAACATGATGAGAAGAGGGTCCACAATTTATTCAACGGTCAGGGAAGTAGGATCGAGTCAGTTTCCTTGGGCTCCAGCCCTCGCTGCGATGTCCCTCCTAAGCCACTTTCGATAGCTCCCGCGCATCGCCACAGAAGGATAAGGATGTGCGTCGGTCACCTCGCGTGTCATCCAAAAGCGCTGGTAGTGGCAAAGAACCGAATGGCTGAAGAGGCATAACCACATCCACGAGAACCTCAGCAGGGGCCTCCTGCCTCAAACCTAGCTGTTGCTGGATGCGATAAGGGATGTAGAAGGTGAAAGCTCCCAAACCAGCAAGAACGACCCACTGAGAGCCCATATAGTGCACTGTCATGGGAGGGAGATCCAGCCATCGGCACCTCCAAGCAATAGTCTCCGCTCGCCGGCGCCTGAGGAAGTCGACCCACTCGACCCTGCTCCTGTCCTCAAACTCGAAGCATCGCTGAGACAGTAACCTAGCCTCATATGACCAATTGCCAGAAGGAATGGTCAGCACATTCACCTTGTCACAAAGCCAAATCTGTGGGAAGAGAGAAAACAAGTAAAAAACCGTAGAAAGCCAAGCTGAGTGTTGAGGTAAAATGAGAACGTGAGAAAAACCCGAAAAAGAAGAGCTGAGTGAGAAGCCAACCTGTAGGAGAAGGGGGCTACCACCGAAAGTCTCGGTCCCTCTAGAATGAACCTTGTCCAAACCAATCAATGTCTCGGCCAAAACCATCGGAATCACGTTCTTTCGAGCCTCTACCTGAACAGCAACGCTGACCAGCGCCGAACTAGCATGACCGGCAGAAGGAACTAAGAGATAGGCCGCAAGCAGGCACATGCAGAGAGCAGTCATGCACCGAGTTTGATAAGTCATGTCTCCAAGATCGCCAGGAGGAGAAAATAGCTCGATAAGGCGCATGACATTAAGATGGCCATTCCTAACCAAGTAGCGAGCAGCACCATCACCCAATCCAAGGGCCGCAGCCAAGACCCTGTATTGCTCGCGCACAGGAGGAATGATGACCTCCCCGAACTAAAGCCCTCGAGGTACGCACGGAACTCCTCGGCAGTGGGACAGAGCTCCCGATCACCAAATCGAACACGTGAACCTCCGGATCCCGAAACTCACGCCGCCCTCAAAAGCTCGGGACGAAGGCGAATGTTGCGGAGGTACCTCATGGAGTAGAGACCGTGAGCTCGGAAGTTGAGCCAATCGACACCTTCCATCGAAGCCAACCATGGACGAAGTGAACCGATAAGAGAAAGAGCCATTTCAAGAAGCAAAGAAAGAAGACAAGAGTTGGATGAGGTGTGGAGAATATAGAATGAGAGAGCCTGAATTTATAGGAGAGGTAGAAGGACAACTTCAACTTTCAAAGAGCCTCGGGTTTCAAAAGTGCAAGTTTTCCATGAGTCCAACATAGGGAAAAGCTTGGTCAAGTCCTAAAAGATTCAAAACAGACATGCACTGGCTTAGAAATGCCACTGCATGGGTCAAACCTCAACCCCGAGCAATCTGCCTTGGGAAACAACAAAACAGCAGTCTGTCAGGAAAAGTGCCTCGCACGGCACCTTGATGGATCGCACGGCATGTTGAAACCAGAAAAGTCCCACGGCAAGGTGATTAAGGTACCGTGAGGCAGATTCTTACCCGCACGGCACCTTGGTGTATGCGCACGGCACCTTGACTCTGCATTTCTGCAGTTTTTGGCAGCAACACCCCAAGATGGAATCAAGGCCCTACAAAGCACCAACCAGCACCTAAACACACTCTAACGGGTATTTGGGACTTCATGGATGTTTCGTTTCAAGATAACTCCCGGGATTCGCCGTCGTGGCACGAAAACTCGATAAAATCCGTTCCTTAAGCCATGTCAAAATATCAAAGTCCGTTTCGGGTCATTCCAATTCGTTCTTTCAAGTCCTACAGGTCATAATGGTCAAAAGTGACTTAGTCCAAGTTCCGGTTCATGTCCAGAGTCAAAACTCGAAAATGTCACATGTTAGAGTCAACGTTTTCCTACTTTTCGAGTATATTCCAAAGGCAAAATAGAATTTCCGAGCATCATAGCAAGATTCAAAGGTCATTATTGTCTCATATTCGTGTCTGGAGTCAGTTGCAAAGATGTCTATATAAAGTCTTGTATGCAGAGTCTACTTTACAACGGTTTGCTTGCCTTCTTTGGTTTCTATTCCACTGTCAATATACTTCGATTGTTAATATGTCCCTCCTCACAAACCTCACATTCAACTCAGCGACTAGTTGCACAGTTCGGTTAATGTTTTGGTTATTCAGTTTTCTTCGTGCAAACAAAAGGAAATTGAATGACATAAACAATGAAAGAACAAAATCTCTGTATAAATCCAAAAGCATCCATGAGTCGAAGTACAAAAAAGGGGCACAATGACCCAATGATCGAAGTCCTGTCTACCAAGGGCAAACAGGCGCCCTAGCAAAAGAAACACGCAGGCTCTGTCAAAAACACAAAACAAAAGAGGAGCTCAACTCTCATCCTCGTCCTCGCCCTCGCTCTCCTCCTCGTCCTCTACGGAAATCTCCTCGTCCGCAGGAGAGCTGCTCGCCGCCTGAGTGCCGGTCGCCCTAGGCACAGTGTCTCCTGAGGTGACCTCCAGGTCAACGTCTGTAGGCTCGGGTGTATCATCCTCGGAAACATCAATAGGCTCGTCCTCGGTACCTACAGAGCGTCGTGTCCTCTTCGACACCGGCTCCTCCCGTGAGCCGGCAAAGGAGACCTGTCGTACTATCGGGCGGACGGACTTCCGCCGCAACCCTCGTGTAGCCCCTCCTCTAGCCTGCAATGGTATAGCATTCATATAACATTTGCATCATAATCATAATCATAAACGATAGAAGTAAAGCAATTGACTGAAGTTCGAGAGTATACCATCGACCCACCGACGCGAGGCAACACCTCCGAAGGGTGGCCCATGGCGTACTGCCTCACCAGCTGCTCCAGGCCCATCATGGCCTCTGCCATCTCCTTCACGTACCCTGGAGGAGCCTGCAATGAAGGAAATTGATCAGAATGTGCAAACAGAGCGAATGTACAGAAGATTGAAAGCATGATATACCTGAGCAAGGAACCCCGGAGCCTCGACAGGAGGACGTGGCACCGCGACCAAACCAGGGACTCCCTGAGGGGTCGTCACGTCCACTGTCCAAGAGAGGACGGGAAGGCTAGCACCACTCGGGCCTGCACCCTCACTGCGACCTCTGTCACCACGACCCCCGTCTCCTCCGCTGACTCCGTCGCTCCTGTCTCTCTTCCTTCCCCTTCTTCTTCCAGCGCCCTCTCGTGCCGCCTGTGCCGCCTCCCAAGCAGCACGTATCCCCAGACCCGCCATCAGGTACTGAGAACAGTACTCTGCGTAGTCAGCAGCAAGGCGGCCACACGCCTCGGCGGCTCCAACTCGAGGTCCGGTGTGAACCGCTCGACCTCCCTCGCGTGTCTTGATGCATCCTCTGCACTAGAGCGAAGCAGCCAGGACTCGAAGGCGTCGACCTCGGGGCGGCGTGACACTCGGTCACCCAAGTACTACTGCCAGCCGTAAGGGACTCGAGAAGCACTCTCCCCCTGGCAACCTCCCTGCTCTGTGCAACGTAGGGGATCTCGAAGCGGTCCCACACCCGCCAGTGGACCTGTCATCAAGAATAAGCAATATCAATGTGCTGATTGAATGAAAATAAGCCGGAAATGGATATGGAAATGCCTTGGTACCTGATCAGGACGCAGCTCATCCAAGTAAAGATGGAAGGCATCTAGCTTACCTCTCCCCCTCTTCACGCCCGTCGACCAGCGCAGGGCTCGAGGGAGTATCGTGTCGTCGGGACACGTGGTCTCGGGAGGGTACATCCCTATCACCTCGTACGTCCAAAGCTGCAATTCAAGACATTGAAAGTTAGCACAAGATATACATTGAATTGATATAAATGGAAAGCTAACTATTCATGAAAAAGAAAATGAGATATACCTCCCAGACCCTCTGGTAGCCTCCGAGGCTCACTCATACTTGGGAAAGAGAGCCCATAAAGGCATAAGCACGTCCCAGCGCCGCACCTCCCAATCAAAGCGGGCGATCTCCCCGACGTTCCTCAAGGCCGGGAGAAGCGAAAGGTGTACCGGGTTGCGCCTGTTGGGACAGGGACGCACCAAGCAAGTATAGCAGAAGCACCTCGCCATCTTGCTCCTCCTCCGCCTGTCGGTAGAGCCTCTCTGTCCAAAACCTCGGAAGCTGGGCATACTTCGCATCGTCCCCTACGCCTCGGCTCGTGTCGGATCACCATTTGGAACGCCGCCGCCTCACGTGGCGGCGTCAAAGGATAGGTCACCTCGACCACGAGACCGGTGATCGCCGCAAAGTCCAACGGCGTCACGGTCAGCTCACCGAAAGAAAAGTGGAGGGTATTCGTCGTGTCCCACCACCTCTCAGCCAGAGCCCTCACCACCGGGCGGTCGTTGCACACGCCCCTCGCAAGTACCCCGACGAACTCCCCGAAGCCCGCCTGCCTCACTATCTCCCGCGAAGCCTCGGGCAACCTCTCCCAAAATGTCGTCACAGCCGCCGAACCTCCGTAACACGAGAGCGAGATCGCCTGTTGCAACAAATCAGCAAATATTCAGTAAACAGCCATGGCATGCAATACAATGGTATACTTGGATGTAACGAAATGGAAATACGATGCATTGGAATTTGAAATACAGGCATTTAAAGTATACCTCGTCTCGGCGCAAAGATAGGTGCCGCCGAGGGTCCCTCAGGACCAGAGCCTCGTCGTAAGTCGGCCTCCGTGGCGTGTAAGGGTCAAAAAGCAAAGGCACCACCACGTGCTGAAAGGGCACGTAGGCCGCCTCGTCGTAGGGCCCTCGCCCCTACAACGCCAGTGTCGCCTCAGCCACCACAGTGACCCGAGGAGCCGTCACCCCGGCCTCCTCAGCTCGCCTCTCCTCAGCTCTAGACTCTCTAGCACCCTCAGTCCTAACCCCAGCCTGTAACTCCGCCTTGCGGGCCGCCAGTAAAGCGTCCGCCAACCCAGGAAACCTGTGCACCAACTCCAGCACGTCCTCCATGGACGCCGTCGCCAAGTAGTCGCCCGTGCCTATGGGACGTGACGACCCTGCACCTGCGCCACTACCCGCAAACAAGGGCGGCGTGTCCTCCACCACTAGCTCCACCTCCGGCTCACCCTCGACGACGGGGGCCTTCCCCAAGTCAGTCCGAGGCTCTCTCGCGGGAGAGGCCTCCGTCTCCTCTACCCCCTGGTCTAAGCCACCGCCACCGTGACCCTCCGTGGTCCTCTCCTCCACGCTAGCCGCCGCCTCTGACCGGCCCGAAACCTCGACATCGTCCCTCGACTCCACTGCACCCGGAGTCTCCGTCTCCTGGCCGTACCCGGCCAATACTACACTACCACCGTCGCCTCCACCACTGCCGTCCACCACGGTGGCCTCGGCCACGGCCCCCTCGGCCAATGTCGCCTGGTCTGAGACCCCCATGGCCTCCGGAACGCCCTCGGCCATAGCCACAACCTCCGGGACGATCGGAGGCGAAGTAATATCAACTCGTGATGAGTGACTGTCACCAGGTGTGTCCCTGGACTCCATGATCGCAATATATGAGAGAGGGAGAGAGAGAGAGCAGTCGGGGGAGAGAGAGAGCAGCAAGAGAGAGAGAGAGAATAGCGAGAGAGAGAGAGCAGCAAGAGAGAGAGCAGTTGAGAGAGCGAGAGAGCGAGAGATAGCAGTGAGAGAGAGAGTGATCGAGAGAGAGATAGAAAGAGGGAATTTCAAACGGGTGGGGTGTACTGTGTACACCCCGTATATATATATATTCCCTGAACCGGACCATTCGGAAACCAGCATTGGACCGGGTTCATAGCCAGCCAAGCCGCACGGCACCTTGTACGTGTCGCACGGCACCCTGAGCGCATATGCAGTGTTCTCAGTTTGCGTTGCCGTGCGTACTCAAATTGGCTGCGCACGGCACGCTGGGTTAGTTCGACAGTTTGCTTCTGAAAGCAGTTTGGCATTTTCACGTTCGATTCGATTCAGAGTTAGGGAGATAGATGCGAGAAAAAGGAAGAAGAAAAAGGACTTTTCATTGATAACACCCAGGGTAACCCCCGGAATTTCAAAAAAAAACAACAAAAACAACTACAGGGCCTACTGCCCTTTTTCCTTTTTTCCTCTTCCTTCTTCTCCTTCTTCCTTCTTTCCTCTAGCCCTCCGTCTCAGTCGCTCGCCCCGTCCGAGCGGTCATCCGAACCATTCGGATTACCCTCGGAGTCTTCCGCTGTCTCATCTGACTCACGCCCCGGAGCGGACTCCGGATCGTCTTTGTCATCCAATTGATCGAAGCAGAAGTCTTGAAGGTTGGAGACGGCACGACGGAGGGAACGGATAGTCGTGATGAGTCTCGCAATCTGTGTGTTCAACTCCTCGATCTCTCCACGGTAGTAGGCCATCTCGGCCTCCAACGCCTCGACACGGGCTGCCAAACGACTGTTGTCCATGCCGGAAATGCGGAAGCAACCTGTTTTTTTTTCTCAAGAAAAGGAAAAGAATGTAGAAAGGCTTGAGAATTTGTTGGTGGTGCATAGAATGAGGCACCACCATGCTTATAAAGTCGTCCCAGCCACACACCCGAATTAATGGGTGCCCTCAAATCTGCCACCTGTTCTCGGAAATCGAAGGGGTGCTTAGAAGATTGAGGTGCCGCGCGCCCATAATTCAGACCGCACGGCACCCTGGCTCAGAAGCTTAAATGCCTTGTCTCGAAAATTGATCCAATCAGCCACCAAAATCCTCTTGGAAACTCAATTCTCAGTCGTTTTGTAGTAAAGATCCCTTAGAATGTCGTGCAACGGTTACGGCGCCATTTAATCCCCCGGGAATTCGCCGTATTCGCCTTTTTCTCGGTATTCGTCCTCCGGGACTCACCGTGACTGGTTCAAGGATCCGACATATTTTTCCCAGCAGATCCAAAATTCAAAACTCAATTTTCGCCTCCCGAGGGCTCGTCTCAAAAATTCAAAATTCAATTTTCGCCTCCCGATGGCTCGTCTCAAAATTCAATTTTCGCCTCCCGAGGGCTCGTCTCAAAAATTCAAAATTCAATTTTCGCCTCCCGAGGGCTCGTCTCAAAATTCAAAATTCAATTTTCGCCTCCCGAGGGCTCGTCTCAAAATTCAATTTTCGCCTCCCGAGGGCTCGTCTCAAAATTCAATTTTCGCCTCCCGAGGGCTCGTCTCAAAAATTCAAAATTCAATTTTCGCCTCCCGAGGGCTCGTCTCAAAAATTCAAAATTCAATTTTCGCCTCCCGAGGGCTCGTCTCAAAAATTCAAAATTCAATTTTCGCCTCCCGAGGGCTCGTCTCAAAAATTCAGAATTCAATTTTCGCCTCCCGATGGCTCGTCTCAAAGTTCAATTTTCGCCTCCCGAGGGCTCGTCTCAGAATTCAATTTTCGCCTCCCGAGGGCTCGTCTCAAAAATTCAAAATTCAATTTTCGCCTCCCGAGGGCTCGTCTCAAAAATTCAGAATTCAATTTTCGCCTCCCGAGGGCTCGTCTCAAAATTCAATTTTCGCCTCCCGAGGGCTCGTCTCAGAATTCAATTTTCGCCTCCCGAGGGCTCGTCTCAAAATTCAATTTTCGCCTCCCGAGGGCTCGTCTCAAAAATTCAAAATTCAATTTTCGCCTCCCGAGGGCTCGTCTCAAAAATTCAAAATTCAATTTTCGCCTCCCGAGGGCTCGTCTCAAAAATTCAAAATTCAATTTTCGCCTTCCGAGGGCTCGTCCCGAAAGTACAGTTTTCGCCTCCCGAGGGCTCGTCTCGCTTTTTCGTCTCTCGAGCCACGGTCTAACAGACCTAACGTCTCTTCGTCTCTTGAGCCACGGTCTAACGGACCTAACGTCTCGATTTTCGCCCCCCGAGGGCTTGCCTCGATTTTCGCCACCCGAGGGCTCGTCTTAATTTTCGCCTCCCGAGGGCTTGTCTCAGGTTTTTCCTTTAAAACAAATGTTTTGCATAAACGACACCACGAGCACTCTGTTATTTTTTTCTCTGCACGAGTTTTCCTTTGAGACTCATTTTCTCTCATTGCAATGTCCCAGTGGAACTACGCAGGTCTGATCCCTACAACGGGGTACGTAGGCAGCTCTCCGAGCGCGACCACCATCGTTATTTACTTGCATTTTTCACTTTGTCTCTGTTCAAAGGCACTAGAGGAACGGATTGGGATGCCTATTCTTTAAGCATCACTCGTACCAACTAATGGTATCCGAGTTACGTTAAAGAGGGACTACTGTAGACACCCCAATCCGGACCTCGAAGAGTCTTTGTCCACCCCAATGATGAAATAGAGGAAACGATACCTTTGCGAGCTTGAAAAAGGATCTCCTTTAAAGCCAAAAACCTAACAAATCCAACAAACCCAGCCAAGCCCAATAAAAAAAGGCCCAAAAGGCCCTGGACCACAGGAGGGGGTACCGTGCGGAGTCAAACTGGAGCGCACGGCACCTTGAGAAAATTCAAGGGACCGTGCGCAGCCAAACCCCTCCGCACGGCACCTTGAGCAAAAAGCTGGCTGGCTCAGAAAGCTGTCGGCCACGCCAGTGTGAGCCATACCGATGACTGCTCAAAAAAATGCACTTCGCCCGCCTAAAATACCTCCACCATTTGAATTCAAAATCCTTGGCCATTTGCCTATAAATTGACCCCTCCACTCAAGGGAAAAAGATCCCTCTTAGCCTTTCTTTTGAGTCCCTCTCTTGCCTTTCTCTTGGCTTTCTCACTCTACTTTCTCTCTCTAAATTTCTACACCCACTTTCTTATTTCCATTGCCATTTCCAAGCTTTAAAGAATGTCATTCCCAAAAGACCTTCTTTAAGTGCTTTCACTCACTCCCTCATCATCATTGAAGTTGATCCTTCATTAACTTCAAAGACTCATCACCCCCAAAACACCTAACCTTCACTCACACCCATACTCCCTTCGTCTCATTTAACCTCCCCATCCACATCCGTGACGATCCATCCACATCCTTGCATCCACGATCCTTGATCAAGCTCGAAACCAAAGGTATAAACTAGTTTCCTCGGACTAGATTCCGTTCTGGTCCTGAGGGGACCTTTCTGTCAGCAGATCTAATCCCTTTTGGTTAGATCCTGACTCAAAACCTATTTTCATAAAATAAAACCAACACTGTGCTGAGGTTGGGGAACCGCACGGTCTGTTGATCAGACGCACGGCACCCTGACTCTTAGCACACGGCATGGTGCACACTAGTGCTATTGTGAACAGGCTGACTGGATCTGAGTTTTCCTCTGCTGTGGTTACCTGTTTTTGCTGTTTACTGTTTCTGTAGCTCTTAAAATAAGACCATATCTACAAGCCATGTTCCGGCTCTTCTACAATCTTTTCAAGATCATCCCAAGTGATCAAAAATGTTGAAAACTACTTTAAAACTATGTTTTGAGAAGGATAATGACGTTCTTGGGATGATCTGACTGCCGTGAGGCTACTCGTGAGTTTTCAAAGGATCTACAGAGAAACCAGTGAGCTAAATGATGTTTTGAAAGACTGCAACAGTCTGACAGCAGAGCAGGTGCCACGCACGGCATGTTAAGATGCCTCACGCGGCACGCAGGGTGCCGTGAGCGGTATTCTGAGGTCCAACAGTCTGACAGCAGAGCAGGTGCCACGCACGGCATGTTGAGATGCCTCGCACGGCATCTCAGGGTGCCGTGAGTGGTATTCTGAGGTCCAAACAGTCTGTTGAATGTTATTTACTTCCATTTATGCATATCATTTTATCACGACTGTACAAATAGCACCACCTGCACGTCAATGTGATATATTTCCCATGTCCCTTTCCCGTTACGTGCTTTATTAAAGAGTTTGATATTCCAAATAATATTGAAGATTCCCCCCCTTTTTAAAACATCAAGTAGAGACCGGTTTTACAGGGCGAGCGGGGTGCTTTTTCAACAAAACTTTCCCCGTTCGTAACGTGGATCCCGGATCCAAAATCTCAACGTAACGGGGTGCTTTTTCAACAAGCCTTTTTCAAATCAAGCTCTCGGTTTCTCGGATCATCCATCTCAAAAATCCGGGTGGCGACTCTTCGAGTTAGCGCCTTTTCAGGGCGCGGCAGCCCGCAGTCCCATCTAGTGGCATTGAGGATTAAATGCCTTTTTGAAGTGGCTAAAGTACCATTATAAGCAAGAATGGTATTTTACCCACTTTTTTTGTACTGGCTTAACTGTATTTGTCGTCCCCTTTATTAGGAAGCCTTTTGTTAATTCCTAATGTGTACAGTTGATGCCTTTTGTAAGTGGTTATGGTAAATTGGATGCATAGTTTTTGTACTGGCTTTTGGGAATGTATTAGGCAGCCGATGATGTCTAAACTAATGTTTGATGGGTGTATGAAGAATATATGAACTCTTGCACTAAGATCTTTAACTTGGTAAATTGGTTCATATGATGCGTACATATTGTTTCTCTTTGGGAATGTAATATCAAATTTCTTTGCATGACAGGTTTTCGCAACTTAAGTGAGTCTTACTAGGGCAATGATGAAGCAATTAAATTCTTATTAAGGTAGATACCTTGGCGGGGTAACAGTAGTTGCAGCCATGAGTACCCTTCTGATGGATTTATATTGTCGGAGCCCATGGTAGTTGCAGCTCTTACCATTCTGAACTGATATTTGGTGCTTCCAACCTATTTTGTGCAGTTTTTGGTACCCCTAATAGGGCAATGATGAAAAAATTATAATGTAAATGAATGTAGTGCTGTGGCGGGGTAACTATTGGTTGCAGCCATGCGCCCCGTTTTGAATAAAATTACATGATCTGAGCCCTCTCTGCAGTTTTCAGGTCTATCCAATGGTGTGTCCAAACTGCACTGTTTTGGGGTATTTTGTGCTGTGTCTTCTTTTTTGTGTGTGTGTGTGTGTGTGTGTGAGGTGGAGTGGGTGAGGTTCAGTTTGTAAGGTGCAGGTTCAATTGAATGTGCAGTTTCTGACCCTTGTGCTTGTTGTATATGGATTGTTGAACTGATATTTCTGCAGTTTTTAAGGCTGAACATTAGTCCTGTTGTTACTCTGTCAGGTGCAGTGCAACTGTGTGTGTCTGTTGGGCAATGATGAAAAAATTAGAATGAAAATGAAGGTAGTGCCTTGGCGGGGCAACTTTTGGTTGCAGCCATGCGTACCCTCGTGCGTTTGTACGTACTTTCCTGAGCCCACTATGAATTATGCTCTGTCCAGTTGAGGACTTCAATGGGTTATGCAGTTGTGTACATGCAGTTTGTGGTTAAGTAGTTATGTTCTGTTCTTGTTTCTGCAGTTGTGTTCTGTTCTGGTTTCTGCAGTTGTGTTCTGTTCTGATTTCTGCAGTTGTGTTCTAGTTTGTACAGCTTCATTTGGCCATGTTCTGTTATGGTTCTGGTTCTGCAGACTCAGTTTTCTGAGCCTCCTAGGTGTACTGTGTTGGTTTGTGTAGCAAGTTCAGTTTTGGCCATATAGTTTATGTTCTGAACCATTTTTTGCAGTTTTGGTACCCCTAATAGGGCAATGATGACAAATTTAGATTGTAAATGAAGGTAGTGCCTTGGCAGGGTAACTTTTGGTTGCAGCCATGCGTACCCTTGTGAATTAAAATAAATGATCTGAGCCCTATCTCTCTAGTGTTCAGTTGTGTCCAATGGTGTGCCCAAACTGCAGTGTGTGTGTGTGTGTGTGAGGATCAATGGTGTAGCAGGTTAAGTTTTTAGATTGGTTAGTGTGTTTCTGAGGTGCAGTTTTGGTACCCCTACAAGGGGGGATATCACAACTTTGAGTTTCTATTATTTTTTCTGGTTTCTATTATTTTTTCTGATTTCTAAATCGTGTTCTCGTCATTTTGTGCAGTTTTGGTCTCTGTGTGTGTGAGGTTTAGTTTGTGGAGCATGTTATGGAAAGTGTGCCTGGAAATGGGTTTGGGGTGGCTTTGTGGGAGGTTAGCAGTTTTGGTGTCTGTTTTGTACAGTTTTTTGGTGACTGTTAGCTTATGTATTGACTGCCTGCTTTCTGCAGTAAAAGTATGAATGAAAATGGGTTGGGACCATGCTGTTTTGATGTGTTTCCTCGCATACTATAGTCCAGTTTTTTCGTACCTTCTTGTGGCATGTTTCCATGTGTTACCTGGGCTTTATTTTTAAGGTTATAACTAGTGTCTATGATGATCTTTTCCTGAGACAAATTGCATAACAGACAATGGTGGTTTCTGGCCTGTGTTTTGGCATACCCTAGTGCTCTTTTTTGACTGCCAACAAGCATGTTTCCACTGGTGATGGTTTGAGGGCTGTTTTTTGTAGTTATGTTCTGTTCTGGTTTCTGCAGGTGCAATGTGTGTGTCTCTGTGTGTGGAGCAGGTTCAGTTTGGGCCCCTTTTTAGTTCAGTTGTGCTGCTGCTGCTGTTAGAACAACTGTGTGTGTTTAGAAAGCTATTTTCTGCAGTTTTTCAAACCCCTAATTGGGCGATGATGAAACAATTACAAAGTTAATAAAGGGTAATGTCTTGGTGGGGTAACTTTTGTTGCAGCCAAGAGTACCCTCATGCTTTTTGTAGTACATTTTTTAGCCCACTATGATGCTTGTTGGCAATGATCATAAATTTTATTATTCTGAGCCAAAATAATAGATTTACTTAGTTGCTATGACGAATGGCATGTACTGTTGGATATGGTGGAATGCAGGTGTGCAAGTAGACTTCAAAGCAGGTTTTTGTTGGTGCAGCCATGAGTACCCTTGTGTGTGCACAATGTGTGCTGTTGGTGCTGCTGTTATTGGAATTTCTGATTTGAACATCAATTTTTTGAGTTCAGCTGCTGGTTTAAACTGCTCCTATGAGGTTTTTATGAATTCAGCTGAGTTCAGCTGTTTGGTGGATATAGTTTCTGCAGTCTCCATTATGTTCTGTTCTAGTTCTGAAGTTTTTCTCTTTCATGGTTCTGCTATGTCCACTTTGGTGTTCTATATTCTAAGTGGTACTTCTAAAGGGCAATGATGAACAAATGACAATGTAAATGAAGGTAGTGCCTTGGCGGGGCAACTTTTGGTTGCAGCCATGCGTACCCTCGTGCGTTTCGTACTAATTTCCTGAGCCCACTACAAGTTCTGATATGATCTTTTCTCTGTTATGGTTCTGTAATTTTGTTAAGTTCAGGTTATGCAGTTTTGGAGGGGGTGTAGTCTGTGTGTGCAGCAGGTGCATTGTATGTGTGTGTAGCAGGTGCAGTGAGTCTGTGTGTGTGTCCAGTTTTCTGCTCCGTCCACTTTTGTGTCCAAATTGTGTCCTATGTCCAAATTGTGTCCTATTGTTTCCCATTTAATACTCGTAATTCTTGTGTCGAAATAGATTTCCGATGGGAAGTGAAGATAAGTATTGGGTGGTTTTCGTTGGGCGTAAACCAGGAATATATATAAGTTGGGCGACCGCAGAATTGCAAGTTAATGGCTATGCGGGGAACTTGTTGAAAAAGTACAAGACATTAGACGAAGCGGAAGAAGCATTGTTAGCATTTCATGAGGAAAGATACCGGCTCATGCAAGACATGCAGTTGGGTCAAACCAAATACAATCAAGTGCCGGTACTTCGACATCCACAAGTGATTTGGAAGTGGCACAGCAAACTTGTAACGCCCCAATTTCCCAAGAAATTTCGGAAGCATTAACCTTAAAATACACTGAATTTTACAAACTATTAGGCCCCTATTTATCGTTATACAAAATTTACCTTTAAAAAAAAAATCTAACATTTATTTAAACGTCTTCAGAGCGATTCTAGCGTTGATACAGATCTCTCAAGCATCCTCGGTCTCCGCCCTTGGTATTCCTCCTGTGTCAAATGGCTCCACCATTGAACCCTGCACCCTCTGGCAAATTGATCGCCAAAGCAACCGATTTACCAGGATACGAATGTATCCGTGAGTGATAATTCACCCAATAGAAAAACCCCAATCCTACCAACCCCTTATCCTACATTTAGCATTCAATAATAACAATAATATCACAATTGATAATACACGAGAGAAAATAATAGCACATCGTCTTTTTCTTTACTATCCATCGTCTTACATGAAATCTAAGGATCATCTCCACGAGATCCTTTCCTCCCACATCCACTAACTACAACCGTCTCATGGGTCCACCCTTCCTCTTGCTTATCCTGTACCAGGGTCCTAGGTGAGCGCATCTAAGTTATGTACCGAGTATGTTCTCACTTAAGACCATAACAGGAGGATCGAGTCATACCATGACGTATCGTACATTAGGGTCGGACATCCACTACCCCACGCTAACTATAACCGTCTCATGGGACCCATTCTCGTCCTCGGGAGAAACTTCCCATGACGTATCATACATTAACGTCTCACTAACTATAATCGTCTCATGGAACCCATTCTCGTCCTCGGGAGAAACTTCCCATGACGTATCATACATTAACGTCTCACTAACTATAATCGTCTCATGGAACCTATTCTCTTCCTCGGGAGAAACTTTCCATGACGTATTCATACGTTAGCGTCACAACAAATCTCAACACAGGGCCCCGCAGGTCACCCTTGCCATCACCATGGCTCAAATCACAATCCACACACTCACACTTTCAACACTTTACCATTTTCCATTTACTTATCATCGTCTACATGATTCACTACTCGTCACCACCCAGTGAACTTAAGTCCATTCTAACACGTAACATAAAGTAAATCAATAACAGCTCAATTCATAACATGATACATTTCAACGAGATAAAAAGTACATATCAAATAATATTGTGCGAGTAAGTAAACACAAAATATTTTATGATTGGGCCGATGCCCTTAAGGTTTGTTGAACAAGTAAATAAAGTATAGCTTTTATTAATTTCAAAGGTGCCGTTAGTGATTTCGTTGGCTTAGATTTGATAACGTACTAGAATAACTTCTTACGAACTGAAGTATAATTATTGAATCAAAAGGTTGATCCATTACGGTATCTTACAGTATCAAAATCTAAGGTGCAATTTATTAATTTACATTTGTAAAACTCTAATATTCAATTGGTACTCAAAAAAAAAAAAAACCAGTTATCGTATAAAAAAAATACGACGGTCCTCTTGATGCTATGTTAGTCTAAATCTTTCGTTTCTATTATTATTATTTTAAATTTATACTCTTCCTTTTCTTTTATTAAACTTAAAACCTAACTCTTATTTTATCACTTTACATAATTATTAAAGTTTATCCATTACTTTACCTACAACAAGTATAGCTATTAACATTTCCAACTACTGTAAACATTAGACTTAACAGAGAGCAAATAATTATGCAATATGTTTGACTCACAATTCTATACACTACGAGTTAACCCACTAGTAGCATAAAACGAAATGAAAAGCAATTAGGAAGGTCAAATTCGTACACAAGTGTGACAAGAAGGGGCATAGTGTAATATTAGTATCAAATTTTTAAAAAAAAAAAAAAATTCCAACGTCTATGGACAGGAACTCGTCCAAAAAACAGAGGACTTTTGATATTTCATGGTTTCGACACACGGGTACGATTTTCCTTCATAAGAACTCACTAAAATCTATATACTGGGATAAATATACGTAGGAGAGAGTAGAGGAGAGATTTGTCTACCTCGGTTCCGGCCGAAAGAGCGGTTAACGGGTTCGGACAGTTTCGGACGGCTACGGAAAAATCGGAGAAGACATCGAAGCTGACTTTGGGTGATTGGGGATTGGTTCGGAGGTGCTCGGGGTCGTGCTAGAATTGGTGTAGTGTGGATTTGTGTTCGGATGAGTGCTGAACCAAAACCCACTTCGTATTCTCTCTCTAGACCACCATGGAAGAAACTAAGTTTTCTCCCTTTCTTCTCTGAATTTCCAGTGAGTGTGGTGGTGTGCTTTTGTGTGAAATTTTCGGAGGAAGATGAAGAGGGTATTTATATAGAGGAGATTGGAGAGAGAGAGAGATGGTGTGGTGAGCAATTTTAATTCGAAAATAGGAAGGAAAGGGTGGCTGCCAGATTTATGGGAAGAGGAGGTGATAATGGTAGTTGTGATTTGGGGATAAGGGAGTAGGGTAGTTGCAAAGGATGAGTATGGCAGTGGTGGTGGCGGAAAATAAGAGAGAGAGAGAGAGAGAGAACCGGGAGAGATGGGAAGTGGGGAACATGGTTCCTAAAATTTTGGGATGTGTACGTAGTGTTAGGTTTGGGTAGGATTTTTGGTAGGGAAAAGATTATAATTATATGTATGTGTGTATGTTGGATACAAAGTAGTAATTTATTTTTATGAAGTTTAAGTGAATAATGAAACTAATTATAGAATAAATAATCGAGTAAACTTATTAGTCTAATTAATTAACAATATTTTTTTTCATTAAAAAAAATTATTAGGGCCAAAATTAGGGTCGAAAAACAGGGTCGTTACAAAACTAGTCTAAGAAAATATTTTGTTGTAACTATTTTTTTAGGTTTCGTATGTTATATTTTACTGGCACATCTGTTTGGTTCGGAATGAAGTTATAGGTATTTGATTTTAAGAATTTGGATGAATTAGGTTGGGAAGACTTTATGAAATGTAAGAACTCCGTAAGTTGTACGTTTTTAACTTCATAAATCACTTGATTAGATAATGGTGTGGACATACATAAAATTAAATACTTCAGATACATTAGGAAGGCTACAAATTTATTCGTCAATCTATTTATTATCATAACTTTCAATTTATTCTGCCAATGCCCGCCTTAAAATTCCAACTTTTAGTTCTCATCAGAAACAAAGCAATAGGCCCATCGATTAAAATGGGGAAATTACTTGTCCCGGAAATGTCTCTGAACTCGGTGATCCTGCATATACATAGTAGGAAAACATTATCAAAATTTACAAACCAATCCTTTTTACAAAATTGAAAAAAAAAAGTAACAGTACTTACTTGGACAAATTCATTCCAAATTTCATTTTCCACCACTAGTTTGTTTTCATTTGGATTCCACCCGAACCCAGGACGCCTAAGCATAGCGTCTAGTATGCGATAATCACTCTTCCATTTCTTGATCTTTGCTTCAATATGAATTTCGTTTATACCTGCTCGAGGGAAAGAAACTCGCATCTCATTTGTAAGAACTCCCAAGTAGGAAGGTTTGAAGTGACCGTTGTTGGTTCGCCAAACCCCCTGATCGACAAGGCTCGTAAGGTTTGTTAACAAAGTATCCTCCTCCTCCTCTCTCCAACGCCGGTGTGCCATTGAAATGATGAAAAAAACAAAATTACAAATTTAAGAAATGAAGATGAGATGTGGTATGAGATATGGAAAATGAGTGCTATTTATAGAAAATTTGGAGCCAATAATTTATTGAACCTAAAACCCACATGAATTCAACTAACACCCACATGTTTCCAACCACCATCCACTCCCCATTCATTTTTTAAATTTTCGTTTTTTAAAAAAATATTACAATTCCGGTTTTATTAAGTATTTTCATTACACATTTAAAAAATGATATGACATTTTTTTATTTTTTTAATATAATTATTATATTAGTTAGGCACATTTTCACCAAAAAAATTAAGTTGGGCACATGTGAATTCATCTAACAAAATTGTTGGACACATTTTTAACTAACAATCAATGTATTTTTTCAACAAAATAAAAACAATCTAATTTTTTATTATAAAACACGAATTTTTCCAAAGTAAAACTGATTTTTTATTATTTATAAATATTAAATTAATTATTTTTATTTGTAAACTAAATTATTATTCCTTAAATTGTGAAAAGTAATTAATTTTATTGAATTTAGTTTTTCTATAATGAATAATCTAATTCCATACTGCATAAGGGCAAATGAGTCATTTGCCAGCTTTTTACATTACCCACCCTTCCTAATACCCCCTATTTATCCTCCATCCAAACCACATACTATTTTATCCCCCTTTTCTAATACCTCATCCAAACCAATCACTATTTAATCCCCCCTCCATAAATGTGGGTCATCCCGTATTAACTAATACCCCCTACTATCTAATCCCTCCTTCTTACATAATACCTCCAAATCTAATACTCCATCCAAACGAGCCCTAAGTGGTATTGTTATGCTTTGTCTACTTTTGCTTTTTAGTTATGCCTTTTCCTTTTCTGGTTTTTGTTATTTCAACCTTGGATTTTTGTTATGTTTTTCCACCCAAAAGAGTACACCGTTATGCCTCCCAAAGATTTAACGTTATGTCTTCGAGTGGTTATATTATGTCATTTTGTAATAATGCCATTTTTGGATGATGCTACGGTATCCACCCGCCATTTGGGGACCCCGTAATTTTTGGCATAACTGACCATTACAAACATAAGCAAGACCAGTGATATGTATGACCACGGCCTTACAAAGGCATAACCCCAAAATCTCCCAAAATCCCCAAATATTCTGGAGATTTTGGGGGTTATACATTTGTAAGGTTTTTGTTATACATATTACTAGTCTTGGTTATGCTTGTAATAGTCAGTTACTCCAAAAATTACGGTATCCTCAAATGGCGGGTGGACACCATAGCATTTGCCACACTGGTTATGCTATTTTTTAAAAGTGTTATGCCTTCGAGTGGTTGTGTTATGCCTTCGAGTAGTTATGTTGTGCAATTTTTAAAAAAGTATTATGACCTAATATAATAATAGTAATAAATGTCAACGGTGTCCACCCGCAATTTGGGGAAACAGTAATTTTGGCATAACCGACCACTACAAGCATAACCTCCAAATCTCCAGAATTTTTGGGGACTTTAGTGGTTATGCCTTTGTAAGGTTTTGGTTATACATATCATTGGTCTTGGTTATGCTTGTAATGGTCGGTTATACCAATAATTATGGTGTCCCCAAATGGCGGGTAGACACTGTAGCATTTCGCTAAATGTTTCGCCATTTAAAAAAAAAAATGATCCACACAATGACGTTATGTCATTTTGTGGTTTGTTATACCAGTGTCCCCAAAAAAAGACAAGAACATCATAGCATTATCCGACATAGACCATCTACTGGTTTAACAACACAATAGGTCCTCGTACTAGCAAAGGAGACTATATTATAACTCATAATCTTACAAGTCTCTAGAATCTCTTCTAAGAGTACTATTTGATATTGAATTCGAGGACATACTCAAAGATATTCTGACTACCAGTCGGAATGATTTGTGGGTTCCAAACACCTAATAATATAGCAATTACAACCCAAGAAGTAATAACTCAAAAACCCTATTATTATTATAAGAAAATGTACAAGCCAAGTAGGACATCCATTTATTGAAAATTAAGTTCAAGGGATCAGTTTAGGGAAAATGACGGTTCAGGACATGTTTTGATAATTAATACCTGCCAATGACATACTGAGAACATTTGTTATGCTGAAAATATCCTTGGCGGATATTAATTATCAAAACACTTTATTGACCGTCATTTTCCCATCAAATTATTTCTTGGAATATTTAAATATCCATCCCTTTTTTTCATGCTATGTAAGAATTCATCCCCTCCTTTTTTCATGCTTATGATTTCATCCCTGCAATATGTAAATTGCCTTTATTACCCTTTATTCTATTCTATATACATATATTAAATATACATACATTTACACATTTATATATAGAGAGATGAAAACTGTTTCCTAAATCTATGGAAAACAGATGGGTTGAATATGGAAACACCAATGGAATTATTAGGTGAGATATAACAGGGGATGAGGATTTTCAAATTTTCAAATTTCCAACAAAGAAAATCCCACTAATTTCTCATTCCATTTATATTCCACAAACCAGATGGCCAACGCCTTGTTCATCATGAATCGTTTCGGTGATTCCACCGTGCAACATGTATCGAATACATACATGAACATTTCAGCATTATCAATCAATGCAGAATATTGTTAACCATGTTACCTACATGGTAAATTAACCATGTTACCTACAAGTTTTGGTGGTATATTAACCATGAAACGTGATGTACAAACATGGTCCTAAGCCAAGCATATTTCATAATCAATTGCCCATATCTCAAATGCCCATAATCAAATTAATACATTCTTATGCTCCTCACTCAAATTCAACTCCTCAATCAATGTCTTTATGCCATTTAGGCTTGCACGATACGTTGTCTCGTGTATTTCTCCCTCATTTACATCTTGATGTTTCCTCGAATGAGGATGTTTGGCCTTAATTCCTCACACTACATTCACAGATCTTGTGCATTTCTGCGTGGACTCTTGCACATCAAGTCGAGGATGTTTGCCCTTAATCCCGCCTGTTACACTCCCAAATCTTGAGCGAACCTTCGAGGACCCTTCCACATCATGTTTTTCTTGTGGTCTCGTACCTTTTATCTTCGAAGGTGGTGTATCTTCAACTACTGCACCATCTAGATCCACTACTCTTCGTTTCAACCTAGCTCCTCCTTCCACATTACTAGGCGTAACTCCTGAAATAATGATGGACAATCCATTAAATGGTGAAATTACCATGGTACTACATGGTTACATTACCACAACGATTACAACGTTACATTACCATTCCTAATCTATGAAGTAAATCTTTTACAACACCACCAACCCACATGAACATGAACAAACCAGATGGCCAACAAGAAAAACCCTGTGAATTTCAGCAAAATCCTACTCAAACCTTTACATGGATAAATGGTTAAATTACCACAACGATATATGGTAACGTTACCATGCCGATTACAACAAAACATTACTGTTAACATTGAAATCATGCATTGATGAATAACCCTGTGAATGTCAGCAATTCATGATTTTGTGTTCTAGTTGTGTCATGTCATGATCATTTGACCATTAATTTGCAACCTTATTTCATGAACCATAAAGTATATTCCACCAAAACAGGCGTTGGTCGATATAACATGATAAGTTGACCATATTGTTGCATTGTACTAATCATGTTCATTTGTTCATATATTATTTACAAAGGTCGTATATTTGCATGAACTTATTCCATGAAAGATGATTAAATTACCATCAAAATAGGTTTCAGGATGGTCACCGTTTCGCGTTTAGATTACTACCATGATTTCAGCGTTTTATGACCATTCCCAATCTATACTGAATCTGATTTAATGAACATGACCTACTCCAAAAACATTATCAAATCAAGGAATATAACCCACACAATTGAGGAATCGTATTCATTAGGGAAACACGATATATCTATATCATGTCGCACTTCCAAACAATAAACCTAACAAGTTTTTCCTTACAACATGACATAAAAACACGAAATCATGCAAACCAGATACTATTTTCATGAATTAACTCACTGAATCATGCCGGATTGCGGTACACAACAACAAACTTAGTGGACTGGCCACAAACATATATGCGTAACCTAGTTTCAGCAGGCAAACCCAAACAATGAAGCCAAGTTTAACAGATGGACTGACGAAATCTGGGCATGTCGGTTTCGTCCCCTTCTTCTATGTCGGTGGCTTCAACCATGAGCGACTGGATTGATTTGTAGCGTTTTTGAAGTTTCTTGAAAAAACCCCATTCGAAAAGAACAGGGGAATGCATGCGCTTTTATTCTCCGCTAGAATACGCAAAAAAGAACCACGGAATGGATTTGGGTCTCCGATTGGTAGGGGTTTCGACTGGTCTATGGTTTTACGAAAAAATGGAGGACGAAATTCGAATGGGGGATTCCGTTACAGTTTGATGTTGATGATTAAGATCTACCACGACAATTTCGGGATTGATTAAGATCTACCACAACAATTTCGAGATTGAAAGGTGAGATTTCTGGGGGACTGACAGCAAAGAATTATCAGATTCTCGCGAGGACGGAAAGATTTAAGAAATCATCCCAAAATTCGACACTATATATATATATATATATAATAGATACGGCAGGACTACAAGGGCATAAGCGGTATAAAACATAGTAGGGGGACGAAATCATAAGTAGATGAAACTGGGGGGACGAAATCATAATTCCTCTAGGCTTTGAGGATGATTAATTAAGCCTTCCTTATTTCTTATGGATAGTTTTCGATGGGTTCAAGTGGCAAGCTTTTGGGCTGAAACGCATACACTAGGCCCATGCCCAGCTTTTGGGTTCAAGCGGCAAGCTTTTGGGCTGAAATTGTCCATGAGTAAAAATAGGAGCAGAAATGTTAGGATACATAAAAGCAATCAATGAAATTGTTTAGAAAATAAAATGAATGGTCCAGATTTACAGGATTATACTATAAATCTCGACCAATCATTTCCTCTCGTGGACAATTTCTTGGACTGTTTTTCTGTATTATACTACCCCTCAAATAGGAGTCTAGTTCTGCAATGATCTTTGGGCCCAAAACTTGAGCAGCCTTGTCCCCATAAAGAAGACCGACAACTAAATATCATATAGTTCTTCCGTCCCAATTTAATAGTTTTTCGTTCTATTCTAACCGGATAAAAAATTAATTATATGTTTAAATCAATAATGAATATTTTATCCAATATGGATCTTATTTCATAGATCTCATTTAGTTTATAATACAATGTTTTCAATATCACATAAAACATTATAAATTATTATAATATATAATCAATTGAAAATTGGTATAAACTCTCAAAAAGAACAATTAAATTGGGACGTAGAAAGTACATATATTATATATAGTAGCAGTTTTTTTTTTTTTTTTTGCCAAATCAGGAAGAATGGTTGGATGACTTTTTTGTTTTATCGACAACAATTATATTGAATTGATAACCCGACAAGGCACATCGAGAGAAAACAGGAAAAAAAAAAAAAAAAACACTCATTACATGGTTGGATGGCATTTCAATCGAAACATATAAATCTTTCTGACATTTATCAAACCTTTGGAGTAATCGGTTTTTGTTCAGGATCACCAAAATCCATAGGAAATAGTTCTCTCTCTCTTCTCTCTGTCTCATACAAATGACAAGAGCCTCTCCCTAAGCGTTTCAAACTCCACTCTTTGACCTCCTTGCACCTGTTGAATTCAAAACAAAACCTTAGCTTGATAAGAATATTTTTCCAGTATTTATGGAGTAAAATATTATTTTATTTCTTAGCCCTTTTTAATACTTCGTAATTGTACTTTCCAAATCGACTTTATGATTCAGTATGTAGTCAAGGTTACATATGTTTATATCTTACATTCTGCTCTGATCATTGTTTCCTTTTTTCCACTTTTAAGATTCTTGAATTCCAAACTTGTTTTTATTTTCACATTTCAATTTTTATAACAATACAATTCAAGGCATTAATAAGAAAGAAAGAACAAGACATTATTTTCTCTAATGTATGGTGGCTACAGTGGACTTTGTTGGGTCTTTGTTTTCTTCTTCTCTCATTCAACCTTGGTTGGATGGGTTACTTTGTCGGTCATCATTTTGCTCTATGAATCAATATCATAGAGCTAGTGTTTGCCGTGTTTTCCTTCTCGATGTACTCTTATTGAGTAATCTATATAGTACATCTTTTGGTTGATAAAAAAGAAAAAAGAAAAGAAGGAACAACCTTAAAACCAAACACAGCACAAACTAGTCGAGATTTCCATCTATATTAATCCTTGCCAAAAAAGCTATGGGAACCGACCTAATAGGCACCGACCGTCCATAGATGGTACGCGGGGCCCACTCCGGGTACCGTACGAAAAATCCAAACTGTTCAATAATTTTAAAATAATTTTTCAAGTGTCTCTAGCAGAAATCAGCTCAATTCAATATCTGTAGGTACTTGTTAAGGAAATAAATCACACATTGCTTGGAAGTGGAATGGGTGATCACTTAATAACATCCGGGACCTCTCCACTCATTGCCAATTGGTTTTGAAATGGATATAAAGTTTCCACAGTACTTGATCCAATATTTCAATTTTCCAAACAGATTTCAAATCCTATAATCTGAATGAAAAATTAAAAGATTGAATCAAGCACCTACACATATCGGATTGAGCCGATATTTCTAGAGCAATGGAAAAATTATTTCAGAATCATTGAACGACTCGTATCATCCGTGCAGGATTTGGAGTGGGCGTCGCGTGATAGTCTCTGCACCGATTCGGTGGCCACAAGAAAGAGGAACCTCGATCAGATATCCATATATCCCATGTAATGAGGTCCAAAATTAATGTAAATGTCTTAATTTTTTTTTTTTTCCTTTGCTATATGTTACTGAATTTGCATTAAAGTTTTTTTTTCAAATAATTAATTTAGTCCAAACTATCTGTAGCATGTACCAGACAAAAATTGTTAACCTTATTGTGTGTCTTTAAATTTTTTATTAAAAAAAATTTTTATTTAAAAAAAAGAGGAGGAGAAAAAAAAAAAAAGAACAAGTAGTACCTCAAGATGAATATTGTAGAAAATCTTATCTCCAAAGGATTCAAAGCAAGATGCGTTTAACAGAATCAGCCCATCTTCCTCCAAATTCAGCAGAATTTCCGATATCAAAATACTCTCCTCAACCTTAATTGTGCAAATTTGGATCAAAACTTCTCTCTCTCCCAATGGACTCGCCGAAACAACCGATAAGGTATTCTGATTCACGCACTTTGTTCGCCTTTTGATGTGAGCTAAATCTTGTATTCTCCTGGACTTGTGAATTCTTGATACGAGCTCTTCCTTTTTCTCAACAAGTCCTTCTACTTCCCTTTGTAAGTCGGGTATGTATTTTAGTACTCGCGATACCGTGGCTGGGATACTTAATTTCTTCTGTAATAAGTGGGAAAAAAAAAAAAAAAAAGCAGAATTCGCGAATGTGAGTCGCATTCAATTCGAAATTAACCGTAACTTTGATCGCTCCAATATTGAACTAGATAATGAGTGATTACAAAATGAACTATATAACTTTTGTACAAACAAGGAAGCACAAATTAGGGGCCGAACTATAATAGTTCTTAAACTGGGAGGGCCGTATTGTGAATTAAGAAGAAATTTCAAAATTACTTGGGATTACGAAGAAGTTGGTTGTGCTCTCCTCCGACTTGATGTCTTGTGTTTAGGGTCCTTTTAATCTTTATAATTTATTTTCAAAGATTAATAAAATAAATCCTTTTTTGCCATTCAGAAAAAAAATTGTATGAAGGTCAGAGTCCGAGCATGTTAGCCCGACCCCCCTCTCCTCTGTAATCTCGTCTTGAGTCAGGGTAAGTTAGCCCAACCGCCTCTACTCCGTAGACAAGATTACGGAAGAGAGGGGGGTTGGGCTAACTTGCCTTGACTCTGACCTTCATACTATTTACTAGTCTCCCAACTCATATATAAATTAGTTACTCCCTAACTCCGTCACATTTTGATTGTCTTATATCTCATTTTGCAATGTCTCAAAATACTTGCTGATGGGACCTAATTGAAAAGTTAAATATTTTTTAATATAATCATATTATGCTTTCTTAAAAAGTTGAAATCTCTAAATGGAAAGGACGGAGTATATTTTTCGGTTAACATTGGATGACACCTTTTGCATTTTTAGGAAACTTAACCCCTGAAATGAAATGATGGTTCATATGGAGTACTCTAACAACTACGTACAAGTCTCCCAACACTCCTAAAATAGCTTTCACAAAACAAAACAAAAAAATGTAAAGAAAAGAAATATGCACTCCTTAAATACACCCAAGCTAAATAATTAAACATATACGTACATGGTTATTACCGTTTCATCAGCTGCCGGAAGAAGTGAACGGAGGGAAGAATACAAGTCATTAATCCTCTTCCGGCGGTCGCGCTCGCTTGCATTATGGTTGAGTTTCTTCTCCGTTATCGTTGGTGTTGTTGTTGCGATATTGTCATCGCATTCACGATCAACTTCATCATTCGAATTCTTACATTCGCCTTCGCCACTATTAATCACGATTAAGGGCTCATGAGATAAAAGAGGAGGAGAGTTAAGAAATGATGGAGTACTTGAATTAGCTTCTGCTTCTCTAGTGAAAAAATTGTTTTCTTCATGGGTTATAGATACAGAGTCTTCCAAGGGCCACCCAAAGGGTGAAAACAAAGGAGGGGACCAAGATAGCATTTGTTGTGAGAGAGAGAGAGAGAGTTTGTTCTTGGAGGAGAGAGAGTTGAAAATTAAGTAACAATTACTTAGTTTGATAAGGAAGAGGATATGATCAGGACTTGTATTTATAGAAACTCAAAATCAATTAAGTACGTAATAAATCTATTAATTACTAGTAAATATGAGTTAACAAATTTTAGGCAGTAATTAGGGAAGATAAAGTAGGATAAACCTTGATGTTAAGAATTTAATTTGTAAGAAAAATGAATGGGAAAATGACAGGTTAATTAGTCATCTTAATTAATTATTAGCTAGTTCGTCATTTGATGTGTGGTATTGTGTGTCTGTATGTACAAGACTAAATCATCTTTCTTGGTTTTTTTTTTTTTTTTGTTTCCCCTTAAGAAAATGATGCATTCTTGCTCTTAAAACCTTTAAAAAAAATGATTAGCATGTAATAGAAACTGTATCAATTAATGTCATTGAAGATCTAATTGTCAGATTTTGGAAGATTTGGTTTGCAATTTATTTTCTTGATTATCTCGAATCGATCAATATATGATTGAGCATCTAATTTTTTTTATTCTAAACACTATTAACTTAAAGGCCTTTTGTGTGCTTTTCTCGGGTCAGTTTAATAATCAAAATCATTTATATTTTGTGGTGTTTCCGTGGCTGGGCTGTTAAGGGTAGTTTTGTCTGCCTTTTTCTGTTTTGTTTTCTTTGTTTTTTCTTTCTGTTTCATGTGGGTTGGTGCTTTGGGTTCTCGGATTGGTGGTCGGAGGTCCACGGTTTGGCGGCGGCACGACAGGGATTGGGGTTTTTTTGGCAGCAGATTGTAGGTTTTGGGAGTTTTAGAGGGGGTGGTGGAGGATGCGGCATGTGGCGACTTCAGAGGTAGCTTTGCAAGGAGTTTTGCGGTGGTGGAGCATTGACGGCAGTTCACGACAGTGGTTTTGCGGTTCACTCACGGTCGTGTGGTGTTGCGGCGGTTATGGGTGGTGGTTGGGATGCGGGGTGTTTGTAGCTGGCTCTGAGCGTTTTTGGGACCTGCGACATACGGCGGTTTCAAGGCGCGGTCTGCGCGACAATGGTGGCATTCCTTATCATGATCGATTGTTTCTGGGTTTTAGGCGGCCGCATGTTTCATGGCGTTCACAGAGGCAAGAGTTCAGGTTTCGGGGTATTTTTGGGTTTTGTTGGTCCTTGACCAAAGAGTTTGGGTCTCAGTTACCTATAGAGATGAAGTAATTTTAATTTTCTTGTGCCTCTGTCCTTTTAGGCTTTGTAATTTTCGAATTCAGTGATTAATAAAAAAAAATTGCTGAAAAAAAAATATGAAAGTGGCCTGAAAAAACCCACAAATGGCTCAACAAGATGGTCTATTCATTTTCAGGGAAAGAGAACATCTTCATCCAAACTTGAACTAGAGAAATTTGTAACAATTTTTTTGGCATATAAACTATATGTAATATCTATATTAACTTTGATGTAACCTCCTAATTTTCCTCTTTCATACTCGATAATGACACACACGCGCGGAGAGAGAGAGAGAGAGAGAGAGAGAGGCGAAACTAGCTGGTGGGAGGTGGAGTAGGTGCCACCCGCACCACTAGTTTCAAACCCCAACTTTTTTTTTTACACTTAGAAAATTCGGTTGGGTACCTATCAGTATTCGGACAACTCCAAATTTTAAACACATAATGTACATATCTCTTCACACAAAATGAGCGGTCTGAATCATTACAAAAATATCTCAATGGCTTTCATTTAAAGACTACAAAAGAGTTAGTCCAAACTTTTTTCTTCTCAATTTAAAAAAACGCCCACGACAAAGTTTAATCATATGAATATCAACGTAACCTTATTTTTCACTCTTACGGACAAGACGCAACAACAGAATTAAATACTTATAGAACAGTGCCACCCCCCACCCCCGAAATTCAATCCTGGCTCCGTCACTCAGAATTGAGTGTTGGACGTACAAACAGAGTGTGGCATGCATGGCATGCACAAGCCCAAAGTAGGCTTACTGGTCATATGCTCGAGCACAGGCTGCAATGTCACGTGGGAAACACACTTTGTACTCACTCTCAACTGAGTCAACTCAAGCCTCCAAAACTCCACCCTCAATCCCCATCGCCATCCGAAACAATTAAAAACTTGGACTTGTGTGTTTTGCAGCACTTTTGCTTATAGAGTCTTTGGCTTCTCATCAACATATAGAGGTATGGTGTAATATCTCTCTCTCTCTCTCTCTCTCTCTCTCTCTCTCTCTGTGTCGTACATGTGGACATAAATTAAGAAGTATGTTTATGACATAAAAAAAAATATTAAAAACTCAAGTTTGGAAATTTGATTCTGGTCACAGTTGCCAAAAAGTCTTTTAGGCTATTGAAAGTGTGTCTGTTGTTAATACTAATTAGTTTGCATATTCTTCTATATAAAAAAAGAAAAAAAAAAGGAGGAGGAGACATCTCATGAATTGTAAATACATTTTGCAATCTTGAAGCTTCGCAGTGAATGGCCAAGGATAGAATTATGATCGATCTATCACTAAATAAAAGGGTCAAGCTTTCTCCAAGATTTGAGTGTCAAAGTATATGGTGCGGTTCCAGAGTCGTCGGAATCAGCCTTCCTAAAAAGAAAAGAAAAAAAATCATGGGGTAGAGCACCGTGAGTTCGCCTCGCCTCTTCTTCGGTATGAGTTTAAAATGGAGCACATCGATATATAATTTCCGCAATTATAATGTCCTAAGTTGGTACGCGTGTTGATAAATGTAAAAATCATCTACTAATATTTATATATATGAGTTTAAAATGGAGCACCGTGAGTTCGCCTCATCACGATTCTCGGTTTTTCTTGTAAAAATCATCCAATCATCTAATAAAATACACACACACACACATATATTTAGCAAATTAATAATTACAAGTTTTACCAATTGTTATAATTTTTTCAGTAATTTTATCTTAATGTGATACTGTATTGTAACAAGATATAACCTCACGGGGTAAACTGTATTTCATTCCTAGGAGAGAAAAAAATCATGCATGTTGTGTTGTAATTAATCTGGAATTATGGATAATATTTGTGTACTTTACTTCATTTGAATGCTACCTGGTTGCTACCTTTCTGGATGTAATGACAGATTGTAATACTTGTTTTTTTGGTGGCAAAAATTTGTCTTTTTTTTTTTGTTGGATTTGAAATTTAGTGATTATGGAATGTAATCGGTGGATAAAATCAGAACCGAACCATGACTTATGGATTGAATTGGAACCGAATCGTAGGACTTTTGGTCCGAACAAGGATTGTATTTTTTAAAAAGGGTTAAATATATACTTGCCCCTTAAACTATTGTGAAAATTTTTACTTCCCCCTTCAACTATCAATTGCACACACTTGCCCCTTCAACTATCCAATTGCTACTTACTAAGGACAAATCTAACATTCCATCCAACACATGGACGGAAACCATTAGAACAAAGGGTAATAAAGTCATTTCCGTAGCAATATATTATTTCCCATATCTATATCTAAATCTCTTCTTCCTCAACCCAACACCCATTCCCGAACAGAAATTGATCTCTCTCTCTCTCTCTCTCCCCATGTATGCTCAATGGCAAAGAGCAACTAAAATTGATTGAGTAGATTTAACTATCTAAAAATTCAAATCCGATCCATTTTTTTAACTTCCAAAATTTTAGAAAAAAGGGAAAAAAATACCATTCTTTTTTTCAAAAAAGTAATGCTGCTGGAATCAAAATCCGTATAATAGAAAAAAAAAATTATCATTTCGATATTCCTTAAACCTGGGAAAAGAAAAAAAAAATTCCTTAAACGGGGCCAAAACCGCCGTGGCCGAGCTGGTTCACCTCCGAGAAAAAGTTGGTGGCAACTTGAAGAGTGTGCAGCTCGAAGAACAAGTCCGACGACTCGCCGCCGTCCTCGTCTCCTCCTCCATCGCCGTTGCCGCCACCGGCCCTCAGTTTCCTCACAAAGCAACTGCACAGTCGGGCGAGAAACCCCATGGACATGGAGGCATCAATCAGTTTGTACACCTAAGTAATAACTAGTGAAGAACCCAAGAACATCCAATGCTAAGCCAAACCCAATTCGACAGCCGTGGACGGTGAAACTGTTTTGGAAATTGGGACAATTATGTTACGGGTTAGGGTTAGGGTTGAGGAGTGTGTGCGCCGTGCGGGATGGAGTGAGAAGGAGGGTGGGTCGCCTGGTGGAGATATGGGATATATTGCTACGGAAATGACTTTATTACCCTTTGTTCTAATGGTTTCCGTCCATGTGTTGGATGGAATGTTAGATTTGTCCTTAGTAAGTAGCAATTGGATAATTGAAGGGGCAAGTGTGTGCAATTGATAGTTGAAGGAGGAAGTAAAAATTTTCGGAATAGTTTAAGGGGCAAGTATATATTTAACCAGAACCGAACCATGACTTAAGGACCGAACCATGACTTAAGGATTGAATTGGAACCGAATCGTAGGACTTTTGGTCCAAACAAGGATTGTATTTTTTAAAAACCGTAATTCGCGGATTAAGATTGGATTCATAGCAATCCGTTCCAATCCGAACCACGGACAGCCCTAGTGGCAAGTACAAGTTGTTACAGGACATGTAGGCAAAAATAATAAAACTATGAAGGACCTGGACAATGTCCAAAATTCCAAGGCCTTCCAAAATTTGGCATGGCCAAAGCACTATACAATCACATAGCATTGAGGATGGGGTAGCTCATTTGCTTTTCGAGCTCGACAACATCATGCGCTCCAGTAGTATCCTTTGTTTCTTTACGCAGGTGCCAAGATTGGAGATCGCGGGAAGTGAATGTAAAGATTGCTCAATTGGAGGAAATCAAGAAAATAGTACGGAGTAGTACAGAGCCATGTGAGCTGAGGAGGGTAGGAACCTGGATTGATGGGGTTTTCATTTTCTAAAGCCGCACATCAATCCCCAGACATTCTCACACAAGATGGTAGAAAGCTACACATTGTAGTATTACTCAAGGCCATGGCAAATGTGCCCACCTCAGTTCTACGGTTCGCTTCGCTAATGAAATCAAAACACTTGATCCTCACTCCAAACACAAGGAAATAGATGTGTTCACAAAATAGGTCTACAAACCCAGCGACATCAACTTGGCAAGACCACAGTCATCAACTATCGAACTCCAAAAACTCTTGGCAATACCAAAAACACCATAGTAGGGTATCAAAATGAACCTATACACGCCGAGAATTGAGCGTCATTGAGTTATCAAATTAAGATGTCATTCATTTCCTGCAACATATCTTGAGATCTTGATTTAATTCCGACCCTGCTCTGCAATTTCCAACTTCAGTCAGTATTTAGAAATTGCATATCTCTCTGAGTTTAACATCGGAGATCTAAATTGGTAGAAAATATACTGAGAAACACAAAACTTCATAGAAACAGAAGCATAAAAAGATAACTTATGTACCCTCCCAACCATAAGGTAGAAAAGAATGGGAGAGTGAGTTGAATCCTTGATCGCAGAGCACATCTGAAACCGTATCATCTTGAGTGAAGTCGAACGCGTATATTGAGCAATTTCAGTCGAGCTCTTTCTTGTGCATGTGTTGTTCATTGAGTCTACAAAAACTGGTTCACCAAAGAGTGATATCCTATGCAAACACACCAAAAAAATTACCCTTCGGTTTCAATGGAAATTCAATGCCTGCCTCTTCCTCGAAACCCTCCTCTTCCTCTGCCCCTTCCCCGACTACCTCCTCCACGACTACCTCCTCTTCCTCTTCCTCTGCCTCTAAACCCCGACGGGCCCGATCTATCTGGCTTGAGCCCCAAAGACTGCACTCCCCTTCTCTTTCCATGCCGTTCTTCCTTATCGTCTTCCTCATCTTCCCTGTACTTTGCTGAGCTTCTAGAAACGAAGGAAATCTCTCTTGACCCTCCTGGACCCGATTTGACTCTGTTCATACTACGTGAAGCCTGCCGCTCGTTAGTCAGAGCCGCCACCCTTTCACCCAAAGGAAGAGCATCCTCCTTTGCAAGTGAGATTTGGTTCGCATATGCTTCTGCGTGTCGCTCGTCCTTCACTTCATACAATCTACAGGTTTTGTCAAGGAAAGTATTTAGAGAAGGATGAGAATGCACTTCCATTAGATTCCTACGAGATACTTGAAAATGACAAACAACCCAAAGAAATGAATGTGATTATCGGTTTAACAACGAAATCCAAATGGTTGCATGCAATGCCTGTATTTTCTATATTTTCCTGTTGTATTGATGATATTCCGCCCCTATTGGCTAGGACATACAGACAAGGGCTGTTGGACAAGAGGAAAGCGGGGCGCCAGAACTCACTTTTCAAGATCACCACACTAGGCGTTTATTAAAGACTTAGTAGACCGATATACTTAATTTGGTTTCAATTCAGCCCTTCTTTATCTTTATTCATCCCAAGATTTCTTAGCTTCTTTCCCTCTCTAGTGGGCATCAAATTTCTTCTCAGCCTTCTTTCCCTCTTCTCTATCCTAACCACTACAGTTGCCTTTTTCTTCTACCACTATTGACACCAAGGTCGAGATCTCACACCATCGTGTCGAATTAGATATGCCAAATGTTTTCCTTCATTCATAGTACCTATCCTACATCCATATATAAATCTCATGTATTGACGCCGACTAACTTTTCACAAATTCAGTGGGTACGCATACACCATTTTGGACCACTTTATAGTATGTCCGCTCTGTATAAACCGGAACATGAAGTTTATGATTTCCACACACACACACAAAACAAAAAAACACTCTGCATAAACCAGTGTATGAAAATTAACCTTGGAACCCGAGATCTTTTCTTAGATTTTCTTTTGTCATTGGTGTGGTCATCTTCTGATGAATGAGAAGCTGTTGGTGCATCGGAATCAGTTGGACTATCCTCATCCTCCATAACTGCCTCAAAATGTTCATCAACCAAAGACAGTTTCTTCATGGATGCCACAGGATGCAAAGCCAGATACTCAGCCGACGTTTCATCAACTTCAAAGTCCTGGAGACAAAACAAGAAGGGAAAAAGGCATCATAGATTGTACAGACTCAAAGTGCTTGTATGTTTTTATGATACCTGTTTGTCAAATACCTATATCTCAGGGAGATAGATCTTAAACATACCCTACCTTATTTTCAAACATCGGTGCAAAACGTTCATCTTTGAGGATTTCACTGCTGAATCGTTTCCTTTTCTTGGATTTTTTCTTGGCATCAGCCCCATCTTCATCTTTTCTTTCATTTTCCGCTTCTTCATCTTCAAGAAGACGAGCTGCAAGAATCCGGTTGACTTTAGGCAGTTTCCTCTTAATCTGCAGAAGAAACCAAGGAGTTAAAAAATGAGAGATCTAGAATAGCAAGTGCACACAATGCACATAGTTGTCACAAACTCCCTCCATCCCTCGTTAGCCTTCTATCCGCAAAATGTTTGTTCTTTAGTGAAAAGTTGAAGAAACAAGTGTTTAGATAGCCAAAAATGACTCCAAACTGACTAGAAGTTCTTCTAAAAATTGGGAATCAAGGGGCAATGTTGGAAATCAAATTCAACATTTTTTTCCTTCAAAAGTTGAAACCCTGAAAAGGGATTTTAAAAAAGGGGCCGAGCCTTGGAGGGAGTAAGAAGGAATGGATTATACAAAAAGTTCAACCCCTATCCCTGCCATTTTATCGGCAGGAGTCACACA
The DNA here is from genome assembly GCA_025413875.1 of Rhododendron molle. Lineage (NCBI taxonomy): Eukaryota > Viridiplantae > Streptophyta > Magnoliopsida > Ericales > Ericaceae > Rhododendron > Rhododendron molle. Next base: position 20,568,615 of record CM046391.1, on the reverse strand, counting down.
GTAGATAGAAATACAAATCTTGCAATTAGTAGTTAGGTACAGATATCCAGTGGAATTAAGGAAGAGGAGAGCAAATGGAACTTTAATCCACCGTTTAATTGATGAGAAACATGGGGACAAGAAAGGGAAAATGAAATTGTTTTCATCATTGAATTTGAATGTTAACAATAGGACCTGTTAAAAGATTTCAAGAACTGTGGCCAAAGGTTCCACAAGGGTTGGGAATTATTCGAGATTATAAGTTTAATTTTCAAATAATACACAAATAAGTGCTTTTAAGAACATGTCACGGGATCTGGGGTCGTGTTTCTTTTAGTTTAAGTGTTTTTGTTCCCTTTTGTTCTCAAACAACGATTCTTATCCACATTTTCTTGATGACATGAAATATTCTTCAAACTGAACACTTACTACAAGAAGGTAGCTCACGCTCCAAGTGGCTGATGGGAAACAAATCTATGAATAGGATCGTGTAGTCGTGGGTAATTATTAATTCAATAAAATTAAAAGAAAAGGACACACAAAAAAAGGCCCAAACATCTGTATAACAAGTCAAGAATGCAAAGGCAAAAATAGAGGAATGAAAGATGAAAAACCAACCGTAATACGAGAGGCACGTTCAGCCTCCAGTTTCTCCTGTTTTCTCTTTTCTATATAATCATCATAGGCAAATGGATCTGCCAATGCTTGTGCCTGCAGAAATGAACATACAAATAACAATTTTGAAAAACAAAATCGTCTTTACATTTTAGTCAGAAAAGATTTAATGCAATACTATGACTTGATTAACTCAAGTCCCAGTTAGTTACATGGCTCTTCTAGCTAACTATCTATAGAATGTCAAGCACGAGGATCATAATCAGTTAATCACTATAGAGGAAGTAATAAGGCAGCTACCTATGTCAGATGACCAGAAAACAAACACACTGTATGTCTATAAGACTAACAAATATATCCGTTTTTCTCCCTATTCAAACAATGCTACATTACTAAATACATCAATCCCGATCACTGAACTGCTCTGAGTGATCTGACCATCTTTTTTATTTTTCAAACAATCAAAAACAAATTTCAAATGGAAAAGCTTTATCATTGACACGAAACAAAAGTGTTTTTCCATGGAGAAGCCACAACAGGCTTGATATTTCTCAGAAGATGCAGCATTTAATCACAAAATAAAACAACGCAGATAATGAGTCATCACCTTCTTATACAAGCGGTAATCAATGAAGAACCCATGCATGTAAGCTCTTAGAAGATTGGTGCCAATTAAATTTGTCAAATTCAACCTCTCGAGATCTTCTTTGGTTAAGAATTTGAAATCATCATAAATAGTTGTTTGAGCACCCTCCTCCATCTCTTCCTGCAGGAGGGAAAAATAACACAAATATAAAACTACAAGTGCAATTATGATACAACAGGAATGGTCCTAAGACATACAACTTAAACAATCCCATATAAAATCGTCCAATAATCATACCGTCAAGTTTTCAAGGTAAGAACACCACTTCGGCGCAGGTCCGAGGGCTGGTATGAAATAAGATGGTATCTGGCTGCAGTCTAGAGCCAACAGTATCAACCCACTTCCATCAAAGACGCAAATATCATTTATCGCTCCAGCTGTTGGCTCAATGCTGGTCATGCCTTCTCCCTGAAAGTATCAGAAAAATCAATCAAACCCTCATCCAGAAACTACTCCCATCTAGGAATGTGCTATAAAATACAATCAACAATATCCAACATATTTGCCTATGTGACATTATGGTGATCGCATTTGCAAAAAGTTCAAGAATCAAGACCCTTACTAGTTGCAATCACTTTCCAATCTCATACGCTAAGATGACAAATCAAAGAAAACATCAAATCTTAGGTCGGTAACCAACTAATATTCATTCAAGTTATCTGCTTCTTGCCTTTCCTATTCAAATGAATGGTGAACCTATATTCACATAAATTAATTACCTACACGCACAAGGCAAAAATATAAAGAAAAGAACACCCTAAGAAAAAGATCTTCAACAGTTCAACTTGTGCTGTTATACAATCTTTTGTTAGCCATACTACAGCCACATTCTTTGATACATAAACATAACGAACTAAAGCACTCGGGGGGGCACAACCTAGATCTAACCAAGACTACAGGCCCACAGGGTCTCCTACATAATCAAAAAAAGAGGAGAGAGACTCCGCAGAGTGTCCGTCCAAGCTAAAATGAAGCTATGCAATAAAGAAGTTTAATCGATGAACCAATATCTCTACAACCTAGATCTAACCAAGACTATAGGCCCTTAGGGTCTCCTACATAATCAAAAAAAGAGGAGAGAGACTCCACAGAGTGTCCGTCCAAGCTAAAATGAAGCTATGCAATAAAGAAGTTTAAGTATGTTTCACTCTCTTCACATGGCACCCACCCACTCAGCTTCAAAAAGCTAGAGGATCACTCTTGGGTCTTGGCATAACCCACTGCACCAACAAATGGAAAGAAGGAAACTCCTAAACCCGCCAACCACCTAAAATTATGGAGAATGTGAGCTGATGTCTCCTCCGACTTCCTATACTGCATCCACTATTACCTACAAAAATCCATTAATTACCTTCTTTTTGTCTGCAAAACTCAAAAGGATAAAAACCAACTGGAAATGCAGAAATCTCATCATATCTTCAGTCCACAATTTGGACCAAAATGGTCATAAGTTATAACACAAAGACACACCAACTAAACATACAGCACCATGTCCATTCCTCTAGCACCAGTACATGTATTGATAAGCCAATAAATCACGCACACCGTCTAGCCATTCTTACATGTTCTAACAATTAAGCACGCTTCAACTTATAAGTTTTGAGACAGTCTAATAGCTTGTTCAAAGCAACTATGTTATGTCATATTTTCATGAGGTAAACAAGAAAATGGTAGAAAAAACATCGTATAAAGAAACTGTAATATAAACCCTAGAGTCACAACGAATGAAATGAACACTATGAATGAATATGAATTCAATAGTCAGATGTGCCCAGTCATAACTTGAACTACAAAAGCTTGAGACAATCTTATAGGATATAATCTCATGAAAAAACTAGAAAGCGGAACAAATAAATCCAAGGTCCATAATCTAAAACAAAATACCAGCTTATTAAATTCTACTCACTCAAAAGAAATTGGGAGTATTGCTTACCGTCTCTGGGTCCCAAATCCTGACAATTTTATTATCAGTAGTAATTAACTTCGCTCGCTCGGAGTTAAGAGTTTGATGCCACTTAATATTTGAAATTGGGCTCCCATACCTATAGAAGAACGTTGACAAATGCAAGGAGCTACGCATTAGAAACAAAGAAAAACATAACTATCATTGGAAACAAAGACAAAATAGCCAGCCTGTAGATGTAGCTCACATGTGATCCTTCACTCGCATTGGTTGTGAAGAACGCAAGTCATAAATCAATACCTGCATTTAAAATAGCAAGCATTAGTGGAGGAAAAACTCAGTAAAAGCACAATCAACATGTATCCGTAATAATTACGAAAACCACTACAAGTGGATGTTTATAGACAGGATTTGTTGTTCAGTGAAGATTAATAAGTTTTTTCATGATTAATGAGATTAAAAATCTAGGGCAGATATCATATAACACGGGGAATATGAAACAATCTCAAATGTTGTTTTAACCATACCTTTCCCGCACTACTTCCAACAGCCATGAGGTAGCCTCCTTCCCCATCAAACTCTACTGCAGTGACCTCCTGCAAATCCGTAGGCATTGTTAGAGCATTTCTGATCACCAATTGGAACCTAAAGCTCAACATCTTTTTCTATAACATGGTGAAAGATGATGCAGAGAATTTACTCCATGATCCTTTTATATGTTCCTGCCAAAAATTACATAGGAAAGGAATATGAAAAAGAACTACCAGAGGAGTTTAAAATAAAAGAGCACTGATATCCAAATACAGGCCATCAACAGAACTTCAGCTTGAAGGACATGCCACAAGGATCCAGCAGGTGATCCATAATGATAGCATTTACATGTAAGCAACAAATGCAACCCCATCAAGTTTGGCTACAAGGCATCTGAAGTTTAGGCAAATGGATTCAAGTAGCGAAGTATTCCCCATTAACTAGCAGTAGAACTACTAAATACCATTGAAATAATGTACGAAGAAACAGATTGGGTACCTGGTCAAAATCACCAGCAGGAGCAACAGCATTTATTCTTCCGACTGAAGATCTCACTCTCATGTCAAAGCATTCCACTGCACCGTCTTCTCCACCACATGCAACTAAACCGTGACGCTTGCTGAATTAGAAAATATGATGCCCACAACAACTGGATAAGCAACCAAAACAAACAAGCCACTTAACAACTATAGCACTAAAAAAGACATAAGTTACACCAACCTTCTAGTAACTACATTTATAGCTGGGGACTGTGTGTTGAGTGATGAGAGGAAACGTCCCTGCAAAAGAAAAAACTCAAGTTATATAAATCAGAACATGCAGCAGCTAATTAATTTTTTTCAACCGGCCCAAGTAGCTAATTAAATCTTATAAAGGACATTCTGAATCACCAAAATAAATAAATCTCTTATAAAGAAATCAAATGAATAAGAAAGAGAAGCATGCTTAAATCGAGTTGGATTTGAATCCTATGGAGCTATAGATTATGAGGCAAATGTAGGTGTGGACTAGGGCAACTGGTAAATATGCGAGGATAAACTGATCATAACATACATCTAGTTTTTCATCACCTTACTTTCCCTTGGTAGAGAGAGCAATTTAAACAAAAGATTGCTAAAATCAAGATCATAATCTCAGGCAAGCCTACACCATCCTATTCTAGGGGAAGGAAAGAGGGCAGCAGGGCTCGTGCTGCCAACCAGGTGAACGGGAGCTTATGGGGTTGAACACGTGGACAAAATCCCGTCTTTTAAGTGCTCGGACACATGAAAATTATATTTTTCTTTAACAAGCAAAAGGCATCCCCCAAGTAACTGCAAGAAGGTAGAAAAAAAAAAAAGGGAAAAAAATGCTGGAGGCAGATCACTTTGGCAAAACTTTCACTTGCTGTAGAAATTGCAGATACTAATTGACATAGAGCTCCGTAATAACTACAGTTTCTGACAATAGTATCATAACAACTCTGAGTAGTGGCAAAGGCTTATATATATTATTATTCGCACCTATAAAAAATTGGTTACTTTCTATTTTCTATCCTTTTCTCCCTTCTCCTTTTCCTGTTCTATTTTTCAATAGTTATCACCCCAAACACAAATACCGAAGCAATAGAGAGCACCGAATAATTAACCCTCCTTTTGCTTGGTTTCTCATTGAAGAGAGCTTCCTTATTTTTCTCTTACTTCTATAAAGACAAGAATCATACCAAAAAACACTAACTACGACAGAGGACAGCCAAAAACCTGTTCCAAGTTTATTCTGTATACATCCGGAGAAGAGGCAGCACAAATCAAGTCACACGACCAGCAATCATATGCAATATCCCTTCCCATCCTGTTAATATTATAGCAGACATACATACGGTTAAACAAACACTGGAAAAAGAATAAATTACAAAGAGAACAGGTTACAGAATGCAGAAACTGAAGACACTAGATAACAGCATAACAGGTAACCCTTCTGTGCAAGTGTTAAGCATTCAAGTACGAAACTACAGGGCAACATACAGTTCTTAACTTTAATAAAGTGGGATAAGACAAAATAAAAGAACAAAAAGCATATGAACCGATGATGCTGGTGGATAGTTTTGATAAACAAACATCCATTGTTGGTTCATATTCCTAAAAGCATTAGCTTTAGGCCCAAATGGTGATCGGAAATGGCACCAAAGCTTCGGATTCTCGCAGGTCTTGGGGTCAAGTAATCAAGTTGCATTAGCTTCACATTTGCATTTACATTCTCGAATTGTACGGATATTTTCATCTGAAAAGGTTACACATAGGGAGGATACCGGATATTCTCACCTAAATAACAGTAAAGTATAACGCCTTTATTTCAGTATCCTCTAAGTTATTTTAAGTCTATTTAACAATTTTTTGGACTTTGTTCTACACTGTTACGTAACCACTCATGATGTGTATGGTAAGGAAAAATAAAAAGAATGAAACTAAACGTTGACTGTTAGCTTATAAATACTGTTTTACATAAACAACACTATGTAGAACATGTAATTATGTTATGAAGATCCAAAAAAGTTTTGCATTCGACCTAACGTATTCCGTTCCGAATGTGCGGGTCCAAATGAGCCTACCCCTACTGTACCACGTTCCAAAGGGGGTAGGGTGCAACGTTCCCTTTCCCATTCCACTCCTCGTTCCGCAGCGATCCGCATTCCAGGTAACCTTGTGCCGGATAGCGTGATACATGTAATATTTACCATTATTTAGAAGTAGAGATGATCCAGCCAAGGCAGCATTTGGAGGGAACCAAGAGGGGCATCATAACACATATGTTTGGGTGATCTGTACCACTCTAACCGCTAAAATGAAATGAGAACTAGACTAGTTTCAAATACTCAGTTCATAAGAGTCCGATCATAATCTATGATTTAACTATCCCTGCTCAAATGATTTACAAACCTATGGTGAATCAAACATCAAGAAGGCTATCAAGGACAGAACAACAAAAGGCCAGCTCATTTGCCAATCAACTCAACAAGACTTTAATCTCAATTACTTGGCATCAACTACATTAATTCATTTTCTCCAGCTGATGCGTTCTTTTTGTCCACTTAGCTCTAGCCTCTATGAAATGCCATTAGTCATCCAAGAAATTGACGTTACAAACTGATGTATCGAAAAAGTTTGCAGAGGCCGCTGCAATTTGGCAATGAGCGAACAGATCTTCACCAGTGCACAAGGCTTACGCTAGCAACTGGGTCTTGGAGGGGTAGTAGGTGGACAATCTACTCTTCCGAGTAGAGGCTGATTCATGCAATTCAAACCAGCACCAAAGTGCTGCAATGGGAGAGCACTTGCATCATTTTAGGTCATGACCTCTCGCTTTACAATTACGTCTTAAGGCAAAAGCATAGTGAACGTAAGCTTAATTTTTGCACAGTTGTACCAAAACTACACTGATAGAAAGGAAAACTATACTACACTATCGAGAGCTAGAAATTCCAATACAAGTACATGAAAAGCTACACATAAACTAATAGCAGCCAAATATACTCTTATCCAACCCCATCCTGTATCACATTTGGTCAAACTTCTTCCCCTTATCTGTTATTTGAAAAGAATTGAAATTTTACTGCTTTCTTGACTTCAATACTCTAAACCTCACCTTTTCTTTGATGAAAAACTAGATAACCTTAGCATAAGTTGCCATTGGTGTGGAGTGTGGACATGGACAAAGAACGTCACCATCCTAATCCACTTGCTCCAAATCTTTCATAATCCTATGTATAGATGTTAAAATATTAGCACAAAGATTGCTGCAGCCGAAACAGATATATCACAATTTCACTAGTTTGATGCAAATAAGAGCATGTTTTACCATCAACTGTCCCTTGGCCTTATGTTCATACTTGAGGTTTAAATAGAACATGTTAGAAGAGAGTTCTTACAACGTAAGATTCACACCAAAGACTTGGGCAAGTTGCATTGGACATTCTAGAGGAGACTAGTGTATTGGGATTGAGGCCAGCAGAAACTCCTATGGATCAGAATGTAAAACTTTGTAGTGATCAGGGGGAGATCCTTCCTCATCGGGACCAGTATCGTCATGGTTGGCAAGCTAAATTATCGTACCATCTCACGTCTTGATATCTCTATTGTTGTTAGTACGATGAATCAATTTATGTAAGCTCCTCGTCTACCACATTGGGAAGCTTGCCTCCGCACATTTTAAGTACCTTCAGGCTAATCCTGGACGTGGTTTATTTTACCGGTCTAATAGGCATTTGCGTGTTTAACCCTTTACCGATACTGATTGGGCACCATCTAATAGGCAATCAACAACCTGGTACTGCCTGGAAGAGACAAAAGCAAATGATTGTTGCGAGGACCAACACACAAGCCAAGTATAGAGCCATGGCTCACACCATAGTTGTCAAAGGCAAGGCGAGGCGCAACCCCAGCGCCTTGCTGACCCCAGGCGAGGCGACTTGAAAAAGGCGAGCAAAAAGTGACAAGGCGAGAAAAGTGAAAAGGCGCAAAAAAGCGCGCTTCTTCCAAATCGATCAAGAAGCGTGCTTTCTTTCAAAAAAGTGCAAATAACATAATTATTTTCAGAAATAATTATTTTTTCGCATAGGTGAGCCTCTCTTCAAAAAGGCGTGCGCCTCACATTGCGCTTCTCGCCTCAGGCCAGTGATTTAAAAAGCGCCATGGCACTGAGGCGAGGCGAGGTGCAAGGGCTGCGCTTCAAGGGGTGGGCTTTGGCGCAGAACACTAAAGCGTACTAAAGGCGCTGAAGCTGAAGCTCACACCAAGGCACATGGCGCTGAGGTGATTGCCTTTCGATTTTCCAGCCAAAATTGATCTCAGCCGTTAGATCTATGATGCAGAAAGGTTCGTGATGCGCTGAATAATTTTCGCTGAATTTAATGAGATCCTTAATCAGGAGGAGATTCTTTGGTATCAAAAGTCCAGGACTACGTGGATCACTTCGGGTGATAAAAACACTAGATTTTTCCATTTATCTACCATCATTCACAGGAATAAGGCAAAAATTACATGCTTAAAGAATGCTAATAATATTTGGATCGATGAACCTAGTGAACTTGCCAATCTTGTTCAATCCCACTTTATTGATCTTTTCACTAGATCCCCTGTTTCGTCTTCAAGGGTTCACTCGTCTGGAAATCACAATATCATTCCTGACTCTGACCATTTGTTTCTTGACGCTTGCCCTTCTTTTGCCAAGATTTGGGAAAGCATTAAAAGTATCCAACCTTACAAAGCCCCTGGTACTGATGGTTTTCAAGCTATTTTTTACCATAAATACTGGAACATAGTGGGTCCGGAGGTTTGTAAGTTCATCCAAACTTGTTTCATTACTTGGACCATACCATCTGAGCTTAACAGAACTTTCATTGCTCTTATTCCTAAATGTGATAAGCCTGATACTGTCAAATTGTTTAGGCCTATTAGCTTATGCAATGTGATTTATAAAGCCATCACTAAAATCCTTGTTGCCAGATTGAGGCCTTTACTCAAATCCATCATCAGCCCCACTCAAAACAGTTTCATTCCTGGGAGATCCACCTCGGATAATATTATTATTACTCAAGAATTTCTTCACACTTTGAAAAAAAAAGAAAAGGAAAAAGGGAGGAATGGTTTTTAAAATTGCTTTGGAAAAAGCTTATGATAAGATATCTTGGGATTTCCTTGCTGACACTTTGGAATTTTTCAGTTTCAGGCCTAATTGGATAAAGCTCATAATGACTTGTGTTACTAACCTATCCACTTCTATTCTGTGGAATGGAGAGGCTCTCCCTGAATTTTCCCCTGGACGTGGGCTTAGACAAGGGGATCCTCTTTCCCCTTATCTATTTCTGTTTTGCATGGAAAGATTATCTATTCTTATTAATAAGAAAGCTAGTGAAGGTAATTGGAAAGGAATCAAAGTTTCTCGTCATTCCCCTCGTCTAACTCACCTATTTTTTGCTGATGATCTGATCTTATTTGGTGAAGATAACTTCAATACTTGCCATGCCATGATTGACACCCTTAACACTTTTTGTGATATGTCTGGTCAGTGCATTAGTTTCAACAAGTCTAAGATGTTCATATCTCCTAATGTGCCTAGGGATAGGGCTAATCGGTTGAGCAATATTGTGGGAATTCAGCTTACTAACGATTTGGGAAAATATCTTGGTATTCCCCTTATACATGGTAGGGTGAGCAAAAGCCACTTTATTAACATTGTGGAAAAGGTACAAGGTAAACTATCTGGTTGGATAAATAATACCATGAATCTTGCTGGTCGGGCTACTATGATACTATGATACAATCTGTGTCCTCCACCATCCCTAGCTATTCTATGCAGACAATGGAACTTCCTGTTAGTGTTTGTGAGAAACTTGACAGACTTAACAGAAATTTTCTCTGGGGAGATACTGAAACAAAAAAGAAGATTCACCTTATAAACTGGAATCAAGTTTGCATGAATAAGTCTAATGGGGGTCTAGGAATTAGAAAAGCTAGGCATCAAAACATTGCTCTATTATCTAAGCTTGGCTGGAAGATCACTAATCAAGAAGAAAATCCCTGGATATCTTTGATTAGGGATAAATATTGGCAGAATACTTCTATCTTTTCTTGGACAGGTAAGAAACCTGCCTCTTTTGTGTGGCGTAGCATTATGAAATCCAGGAAAATCCTGGAGAAGGGGATCAAATGGGTCATTGGAGATGGACAACGCATAGATCTTTGGTTGGACTGGTGGTATGGAGATGGTCCTTTAATTCATAATTTTCCTGGTACTCACTGTTTTAACAATACTAAATTGAGTTCTATCATTACTTCTAATGGTACCTGGGACCTCTCCTCTATATCACAAGTTGTGGACATTGCTACTATTGATGGTATTATTGCTTTAAATCTGTCTTTGTTTTCCATTTCCCCTGATTATCCTACTTGGATAGGTGCTTCTAATGGTGCTTTTACAGTAGGGGCAGCTTATAACATTTCTAACCCTGCTTCTAGTACTACCTCTGAATGGACTTGGATTTGGAAATTAAAAATTCCTTCAAAACTGAAATTCTTCCTCTGGATTGTGCTACACAATAGTCTCCCACGAACTCTTTACGAGTTCGAAGGGGCATGATTCCCATGGACTACTGTCCTAGATGTGATGAAACCCCTGAGGACATCAATCACATTTTTCGCACTTGTCCCAAAGCTGTAGATTTTTGGAAATGTCTCCGTCATCATCATTGGTTAAGCGCAAGCCTTAATTTATCGGTCAAAGATTGGATTATTTTCAACTCCAAAAAGAAAACTCCTTTTCGTTTGGATGTTAACATGCCCTGAGCCATGGTTTTTGTGGTTTCACTTTGGCAACTGTGGAAAGCTCGCAACAAGATGAGCTTTGACAATGTTGAAACAACATCAGCTATGTGTTTAAGGCAAGTTAATATATACGCTAAGGAAATTTTTGATGCTTTTAAGGCTTTGCATGCCAATGATAAACATCATGGGACTCTGATATTTTGGGTTTTACCCTCACCAGGAAATTTGAAGTTGAACACGGATGGCTGCTTCTACGAGTCCACCAATACAGCTGGCTTTGGAGGGGTGATCAGAGATAGTTCGGGGAACTGGATCCTAGGTTATTATGGCAAAGCAACTTGCACCAGTAGCTTGGAGGTGGAGATATGGGCTATTTACAGAGGCCTCACGATCATCTTAGAAAAGGGCATGTCAAATGTTACCATAGAGTCTGATTCGAGCGTGGCAGTTGGTTTCTGCACTAAAGGACCACCTATTGATCACCCTCACCGCCACATAGTTGAAGAAGCTCGAAATATTGCTGTCCGGACAGATTCATCAGTCGTCCACATCTATCGTCAAGCCAACCAAACTGCTGACTGCATGGCCAGACTTGGATCACAGCAAGATCAAGATTTAGTAGTCTCTAGCTCCATTCCTTTTGCAGCTAGGGAATTTGCCTTGGCCGATGCCATGGGTGTTGGTCATCTTAGGATCTAGTCTACGACTCTTGTAGTCTTTTTGAACCATTATGTATGCTGTCGATCTGGCTTGTTGACTTTAATCGTCTAAGTTAATGCATGATTTTCCGCTTGACCCAAAAAAAATCAATCTCAACCTATAGAGAGGATCGATCATAACAGCAATCTCAGCGACAGCGCCTAATCTTCTTCTCCTTCTCCTTTTCCTTCTCCTTCTCCTCCTCCATTCTTCTATGTAAATCAATCTCAACGTAGAGAGGAAGGATCCTAACAGCACTCTCAGCGACATCTTCCTCTTCCTCTTCCTTCCACCTGCTGCTTTTTTTTACAGCTCTGTTTTTCTTTTCACCTGGTGCTATTTATTTTTTTTTAACAAATTTTGTTTCCAGTTCCTCTTCTTCTCACGAATAATTTCCAGATTTGTTTTTCTTTTTCACCTCGTGCTATTTTTTTTAATTTTTTTCACGAATAATTTCCAGATCTGTTTTTCTTTTTCACCTCGTGCTATTTTTTTTAATTTTTTTTTTTTTTTTTTTACAGATTTTGTTTCCACCCCTCTATTTACCATTTATGGTATTTATTTCGTTTATGGTATCTTTTCTTAGGGGTGCACAAGAAACCGATCCGATCCGTAAAACCGGTCCGATCCGGACCAAACCGTCCTATTTGATCCGGTTCTGTGGTTCATTGGTTAGGTTATGGTTCCAAAAAACTAAGAACCGTTAATTTTGGTTCGGTTACTGGTTCTCAATTAAAGAACCGTGGGTAGAACTGAACTGAACCGAACCGCATATAACACACACACATATAATATAGGTAAGTGTAATTAAATATTTATTTGGATTTGGTAAGTTAATCTTTTCCTTACTAAAATCAATTTATTTAGAAAAAATATCTCATTTGTTAGAAAAGGTTTTAATATACTATTAAAATTATAGGAATCCAAACTCCTAAAAAATTTTATTGTAGTGAATATACCCAATATTTAGTGTTTTGAATTTTTAATTTTTGTGAACAAATGTTTGGATGCTAATTCGATAGAACCGAAACCGAACCGGAACCGGACCAATCTTGCGGTTAGATTCTGGTTAGGTTCTACACTAATATTGGTTAGGTTTTGGTTTCCAATTTTCTAGAACCGTAAGGAATGGTCCAGCTACTGGTTTTTTAGAGAACCGGACCAATCCGGATCATGTACACCCCTATCTTTTCTATTTGTTCATCGTACATGACATCTGTAAATAAGTGTTTGTGTTTGTTATGTTTTATGACATTTGAAAGTTTTATACGTGTTTGTTTGTGTTGGAAACTTGTTCTAATAAATTGCACCTTGCTGCCAAGCAAAAAATATATATTTGTGCTTCGCGTCAATAAAGTGTGCACCTCGCCTTGCGCTAAAACTCCAGAGGACCTTGGCTCCTCGGTGCGCCTTTTGCCATTTAAAACACTGCCTCAAGCCCAATAGAACTTTGCCAACAGAACTTTGCGCCTCAGTGCGCCTTTCGCCCTTGACAACTATGGCTCACAGTACATGTGAGATTATATGGATGCAGTCTTTACTTGAGGACTTAGGGTTTGGTGTGCAATTGCCTATACCTATGTATGGGGATAACTACGGAGCAAACCATATAGCTTCAAATCCGGTATTTCCTAAGAGAACCAAGATAGGTAAATTATCATATTGTTCGAGAAAAGGTGAATAAAGGATTGTTGGCTACCCTTTATGTCTACAGGAACTCAGTTAGCTTCACCAGATCTTTGTTCAACCAGCGTCTAGAGTTGTTGTGTAGTAGGCTGGGTCTTTGTGATATCTATATTCTAGCTCGAGGGGGAGTGTTAGAATCTATAATTCAAAGGCAGTTGTGGGGGGCACCTCGAGGCAAAGGCATAGCAAAAACACCTTTGGACATTGATTATTAGGTAGAGTACCACAAAAGCATTAGCCCATTCGTCGGAACCATACAGAGGCATACACTTTTCACGCATTTTTCGCCCAAATGATGGAGACGAACGCCTCAGAAGAGTACGTTCTTTTCCTTTTGTAAGGAAAGAATCGATTCATTTAAAGTTGTAGCAGCAAAGGCACCAGGGTTTCGCATATTTGTGAGGCAATTTAGTATGCTTCTAAAGGTTGGATCTATTAATACACTAAAACATGCTTTTTTGTGAATTCTACCCACAATTAACTTGTTTTTTTTTTTAGACACCTTTGTATGGCGCAAACATTATCCCCTATTATTATGGTATTTTTAGTTAATTTCATTAAAATATTCAAAGGCTAATGCCTCAACACCTTGAGGCCTACGCCTCGCCTCATGAGAGGTCTATAGACTCGCCTTGCACTTTCGCCTCTAAAAACTTTGGTCAGGATACAGTTAGAGGTAGTTAGGCCTTTGTATCGTATTAATCTGCACTAGATATTAATGCCACGTGTGTATTAGTGTTAAACTTACTAACCCTAAAAACTTCTCTCTCTAAATAATACAACACAATACCAGGAATATGCTGGCACGAGGAGAGATAAGACCAAACAAAATGCTTACCTAGTGACACAAAACCATTCCTATTATGGACTTGACTTCTATTACGAATGAAGAGAAGCAAACAATGGTAAACCTCATAAAGTCGAGACAAAAAAAAAACACAAAAATAAGTGCTCATTGAAAGGTGCAAAAGAAAGACCTTGGAATCCGCAAGCTATAGTGACTCCCATATTTTGCATGAAGGCAAACAGATCGATCAGCACATAGAAATGCCATCTTCGAGTAGTCATTACCCAAAACCTGTTGCACAATAGAGGAGAAAACATAAATCAAATTAAGTAAGCATCATTCCAACACCAAGCAATAAATGGGGTTTTCTTATAAAAGGAGTAAATCCTTGCCCTTTCACAAGGTATTCAGGAGGAAGTCTATGCGTATTAACAGTATGGTAAGTGAGGTTGTTTCTTGAACTACGAATAGACAAGGACTGCGGGTATGGCTTATAGGCGACAAACATTTTGATCAAGAGATCTTGAATTTGTTTACATCTTGACAAAGGTGCATGTATAGAACCTACTACCGCAAGCCGGCTTCTTGGTTGATATAGGAACAAATGGATGAAAATTTCCATCCATAAGGAAAGCTCACAATGACAAGTACTTTCAACAGCTATATTTTATTTCCTAGCACAGCATGTGTAGCCTCTTACGAGCCAAATCTTTTCAAATAGTATCCTAAAAAATTTGGTGACTAAACTGTTCCAGATACAGAAGAAGGGAAGGTACCTCAAAGTCAATTATCTCTGAAATGAAGTGCCGCTCAAACTTCAATGAAAGTTCCCTCAGCTCATATACCTTGATTTGTGGAGGATAAATACCTGAAATTCGAGAATAAAGGATGATTGATAGAAATAAGGACAGACGTACATGGTTGTGACAATAACACAATAAGCTAAAAGTCTTTAAGTTTACTGTTTCAAAGCACCTGACGCAATAAGATACTCCCCATCAGGAGTTGCCTTGATTCTACTTGTCGCTGTTTCAAATCTCAGATCCTGGACTAAATCCACCCTTCGCATATAATCTACCATAACAAGAACATCAATAAATTCGTAAATGGAAACAGCTTAAAGTTCCGACTTATACGTGATAAAGTTTTCATGAAAGCACATCCCAGGGTAAAATGAACGAACTTAAAATGTTGAAAAACAAAAAACACCAAAACTATTGCAAGCCCAAAATCACGTTGCCAATCATACCAGCTTTGGAAAACCAATTCAACCTCTTTCGAATTAAATAACAAGAAGGTACTCAAAGCACATAGCAAATAACTATTCTTGGGTAGTTGGGTGACAATGCTTATATCCAAATTCGAAGATGTACAGCACCATTTTCCATCGTTATCATTGTTGCTCCAATAATGTGACTGACCTTTTTTTATGCATTCCGTACAAGAATAATTGAAAGTTACTTCGGTAAACTATAAAGTAGGTAAAGATGCACAACAACTAGGGAGTCTGAATGTCAAATACGCCAGCGATGGATAAGAGGCGCTGGCACGAGCGGCCCTATCCCTAACTTTGCAGAATCCAATTATTACAGATCATAGTTTACAAATTTGTTCATGTTATACAGGTTTGCCACTCCATGTTTTTTGAAAAATGTAGCAGCTGACAACCCAACATCAATCTGACAAGCATAATCTGCCACTCAAAATACATTCGCACCCCAAAGTCGGGATATTGTGCCTGTCCTTGCATAAGCACCCGAATCCAATTCAAGATCCCATACATAACGGGCTCATTTGTCAATTAACAAGTGCTTATCATCAAGGCTTAGAATCATTAAACTTCAAAATATACAAAACCCACGCTTAAAAATGCCTAAATGTATGTTAATTACTTAATTTCAATAAGAATAGGTGAAGTGAACTGAAAAGAGTGAACTACGAAGTGCATTTTGGTATTATTTGCACCTCATCCGCCACCAACATTGGCTGTTGTTAGCATGACCGTAGCTTAAACATACGAATTCCGATAGTTCTGTATCTGCATTTAAATGCGGGAAAAGTTCTGCATTCGAACCGATGGAGCAGCATCGACAACCCTTCTTGTACTCTAATTCATCAATAACCCAAACATACTGATTCGTGAGTCTAGGAATGGAGTTATGTAGCCAATTTACATTAGAACACGTTCACCTCCAAAACGCAATGAAATACCAATCAGTTAGAAAACTCAGATAGGTACACGCCTGCAATCAAGGGGAAGGATGGTAATCGTCTAAAAAGTGAAAAACTAAATAATAATAAAAAAAGTGTTGGGTACCTTTATCTTTGCGAAGAGCTCTGAGCTTCTTGGGAGCAAGCCATGTGGCCACTGAACGGTGTTGGCCAGAAACAGTGTACATCTTCACCCCATTTATGGATGTCGACTTCAAGTTACCCCCCTGGGTAGACATCTTCTGGTGATGTTTTTTTCAAAACACAGCACACCCAATAGTTTGTTATAGCAGAACAGAGGGAGAGAGACGAGCTTGAGAGAGAGAGAGAGAGAAGGGGGGAGAGCGCCGTAGGGTTCGGCGGTTTGGGGTTTATGGTCGCTTGAGCTTCTCGCAATTTTTAGGTTTTGGAAGTTACGGCCTGTTTGGAGCCAATTAGATGGGCATGGATGCTCTCTTTAATTGGAAAAAAATGGTATTAAATCTCCACATCAAAATTTATTTAAAAGAGAGAGTGTGTGTTTTAGGCCCCGTTCCAGAAACATTCTTAAAAAATAAGCAGCTTATTTTACATTTTCAAACTCAAAAATAATGTAAACGAAAAATATTTTTCCAATTTTTTTGCATCATATTAAAGATCTCATTGAGATCTATCAAACAAGATCCATATTGATAAAAAAATTATTTACGTAAACACGTGATTTTTGAGTTTAAAATTATTTTCTTAAAAAATAAGTACTTATTTTCCTTTCCGAAACGGAGCCTTACTATGATTTATGGCCGCAAAATTTGCAATTTTACTTACTATCATTCAACTGGCTTTACTTATTATTTATTGTGATAAAAATTACTCCACTACAATATAAGGCGAAACTTATTTATTGCAAAGGGGTTCAACTAATGGTTGAGATTTTAAAAAAATCCAACGGTTGATAGAAAATATGAACATGGATGCCATGTCAGAGCCATTTGGAGAATGGTGAAAGGAAAAATAATTAAAATATAATTTTTACAGTGGCAAAAATTTCTTGTTTTTAACTCTTAGTTTTGTAATTTATCCGTTTTCTTTCAAACCAAATAAGGAAAAAAATGGAAACACTTAGCACAGCTATTTAGGCGATGGATAATAATTGAAAGTATATTAATAACCATAAAAAAAATGTACAAAAATTATAACTCATTTGGCATTATTATATTTCATATTGTCTATTGCTTAGTGAGTTGTGGTTAGCAAGATGGAAAGAAAAGGTTTAATCTCCTTTCCTTTACAAACAAACCCTAGTATATCGCAGCCACTCAACTAAAATGTGAGTAGACCGGTTAAACCGGTGTGAGAAATAGCTCTATCATAGCCAGACCGTCCTCTGGTCGAGGCACAAATCTTACATTTTCACTCTCATCTCTACTTGAAAAGGTTGATAAAAATTGTCAACGGACTTTAGCCCTTATGTTTTATTAGATAGATGTACACCAAGGAAAATGTATTTTAGCTACTCAATAATCCTACTCTTTTTTTATTTTAGCTACTCAAATCTTTCTCAACTCCACATCAATCCACTCTATTGTCATCTTTATCCTTATAAAATACTATTCAATTGCAGTACTATTTTTTTTTTCCTCTTTCTCCACAATTCTCTATCCAAAATCAGAAGATCCAAACCCACCCACAAATTGACTACCACAAATCAATTATGGAGTAACTCAAAATTTGAACCGTACAAAATTATTCCTTGCAAGGTGGGGTTAGGGAGGGGGAGGTGGAAGTGCTGTCGAAGTCGAAGATTACCTGGGGGGGGTTGAGGGTATCATTATGAAGTGAATGAATTAATGGAAAGGTTGGGAATTCTGGGGATGGAGATTTGTTGTGAGAGAGAGAGAGAACTACTGAAGAAGAACGGGAGAGACAGAAAGAGGAGGAGAGAATTATACCGAACCTTTCCATCTAAGCTATTATACCTTTGTCTTTTGCTACTCCGGTGTAACTTATTTTTGTGACTTTCATTCTCTATTTTAGCTAATATAGCCCACATACCTACACTAATGTACATGCTCTAAGTAATTTACGTTAAAAATAACCACAATTGCATTATTTTCTTCATTTTCTCTACCGATTTCTACGTTGTAAGTGGCTTCTCAATTAGTATCTACTTGCATGAAGTGTGTTATGTGCATGCAGTGCTCTCTACTTTGAGTGCTAGTCACTTGGAATTATCGCGACCATTCTTCATTCACGAGTTGCATGCGCTTCACCAACATCTAACCATCCGAATAATTTTATCATTGGTGTATCATTGATGGAGTGCAATTTTTATCCTCCTTAAAGGTGAACATAACTCTCTCGTAGAGCATGTACACTAATGAAAATGTAAAAATGCTGGTCCACAAATGCACTATTTTCATTTTACCTATTCACCTACCTACTCACATTTCTCTCAACACCACACCAATACTATCTATTTTACCTAACACCAATTTAAATATATATTTTTCACTCATTTTTCTATTATCTTTATGGTTTAAAGAGAGGAGAAAGGAGATAGAGAAAGAAACAATAAAAAAAGAAAAGAGTATGAATAGTGCCTAGGTAAAAATAGAGGACAACTGTTCATAAATGAATTTTAACTTCTCTTTTACCTCATCCGATGCTGGCTAATTTTCTATGTTTCTCTTAGGTAAAATAGCAAAAAATGCATTTAAGCTCATCTAGTGTACTTGCCCTTATTGGTTAAAATGATGTACGGAGTATATCCCACCCGTGCAAGACATTTTTTTGGTAAACATGACATTATTTCGTAGTGCAATCTAAATTATTTCAACCAATAGGAAAGATGTTGAACAAAACTCAACTCATCATTGATATGTTATTTTTCTGAGTAGAACTCTCTTAATGCTAAAGATACTCTTTTCACGAGGAAAACGAATTCAAACAATTGTTATGAGATAAAGTTGAATTTACTTTCAATTAATGATTTCAATTAAGCTTAGTATTATCAAACACTACCTTAGGTTGCTGATAAAAAAAAAAAAAAAAAACACACACACTACCTTAGGTTGCAATTTATTGTGCTCGTCAAATTTTTTTTAAAAAAATCAACTCTCAAACAGATATGACCGTGATTATACTTAAATAATTCATATAAATAATTTTTGCAGTTGTTTATAAATGGATAAACCATAAATAAAAATCCATGTTTCCTTCCTCATATTACAAGTGCAAGATAGAGGAATATCCCTAATGTGAGAATTAAAAAAAAGGAACAAAACAAAAATAAAAAATAAAAAGATTAGAAAATGGGTAGAAACGCGTATTCCCATTTATCAAAACTTCCAGAAATCCTTGGTTCATGGTACCCTCATTCTGGTTGCTAGGTTTACAAGATATTCCACTTCTGCTCCAAACCACCACAAATTCTTCCAATACAGCCCGCTGCACTCAAGGGATAACCGGAAACTGCAAAAGATGCGAGTAGAAAATTTTGTTGTAAGAAAAGACAAGAAAGAATGTGTCATACTTGAGTTACAAATCGCAACTGAAATGAACACCAGAACGGAAAAAACATCACACCAAAGTTTCGACTACCATCTGCTTAAACATTCTGGTTAGGGTTAGGGCCAGTGAACGGAAACTTAAGTTACATGAAACTTGGTTTAATGCTAGAAGCATGTATGTCCACATGTTTGAATTTTTCTGCTTCCGAAACTCCTAATTTTGTTATCTGCAGTGTTCAATATGGATACATGAACCATCTCGCGCGGTGGTGATACGAGTACTCTAAGCTGATCCCTTTATTATTCATTTTAGACAATTTCGCCTTTTTACTGCTATGCAACTGAAAAAACTGACAGTAGCATCCATCAATAATCGCCCAAATATAACAGGAAAACTCAGTAACAAAAGATACTAAGCAAACTCCACGCAAAAATCTCATTTTTTTCCTCGTCCTACGCAGGGGCGATAGGAAGGAAAGAAGAATGAAATCTCAATGTCACCTCAGTCCCAGTCACATAGTTTAGCATGTGTAAATACAGGGGCTATAGGAAGGAAAGAAGAATGAAATCTCAATGTCACCTCAGTCCCAGTCACATAGTTTAGCATGTGTAAATACGTACGATTTCAAGGATACCTGGTTCTAGTAGCTGTACTGGGAGACTAATACTTTGGTGTATGGGTATAAAAATTAAAGGCTCCCGCCCTCCCTCAGTTTCAAGCAGTGATTTAAAAAGCGGGCAAAACAGGCAGCGCAGCGCAAGGATTGCGCTTCGGAACTGTGGGCTATAGCGCAGAACACAAAGGCGCTGAGGCACGCGCTATAGTGCGAGGCGCTAAGGCACGCGCTTTTTGCTGTGAGGTAAAAATTGATCTCCTGATCACGATGCACTGAATAATTGCTTCCTTTAAATCGATGGGAGCCCTATTCGGTTGACAAACCAGATCGAGCAGCAGCCTCTTCGACAATTCGAGACGGTCGGACCCAGCTTCTTCTTCTCCGGTCTCCCTCTCTCTGATAGTCAACTTTAGGTAACAACTTCTTCTTATTCCTCCTCCTCCTCTCACCGTCTCACGTCTGCTTCTTCTTCTTCTTCTCGTCTTCTTCTTCCTCCTCCTCCTCCTCTCACCTTCTTCTTCCTCCTATCTTTCTATTTTCATCGACTGTCCAGGACCCCCCTTTTCTTTTTTCTTTTTTTCCCAGTCACAACCGCCCTTTTCTTTTTCTTTTTTTCCCAGTAACACGACCTCCCTTTTCTTTTTTTCTTTTTCCAGTCACGGCTCACCTGTTTTTTTTTTGTTTTTTGTTTTTTGTTCCAGCTTTGTTTAAAATATTTGTTCAGTTTGTTGTATTTATTTGTACTTCTTATTTGTAGATGTTTGTAGATGACATCTGAAAATTCTAGTAAAAAGGACCCTGGTTGGAAGTATTGCAAAAGGGTTGATCCACACAATAATACCAAGTTGAAATGTATTAATGCCTATGCATGCCTCTAGATTTTATTGTCTTTAATCCTTTTGTTACGTCTCTAAGGCTAAACATTATTATGTTAGCTTTTCATGGATGATATGTTATGTTTAGTGTTTGGTACTTTCGTTTAACCATTGACATGTTATGTTTTATGACATTTGAAAGTTTTATAAGTGTTTATTTGTGTCGAAAACTTGTTCTCATAAAATTTGCCTCGTTGTGAATTTTTTTTTTTTTTTTGCGCTTCGAGTCAATAAAGCGCGCGCCATGCCTTGCTCTTTGTGCTAAAGCCCCAGGCAATCGTTGCGCCTTTCGCCATTTAAAACACTGGCTTCAAGGATACCTGGTTCTAGTAGTTGTACTGGGAGACTAATACTTAGGTGTATGGGTATAAAAATGCAAGGCCCTCCCTCCCTCCCTCATTGTTTAGCATGTGTAAATACATACGATTTCAAGGATATTTGGTTCTAGTAGCTGTACTGGGAGACTAATACTTAGGTGTACAAATACGTACTGGTTCTAGTAGCTGTACTGGGAGACTAATACTTTGGTGTATGGGTATAAAAATGAAAGGCCCTCCCTCTCTCATTGTTTAGCATGTGTAAATACGTACGATTTCAAGGATGTCTGGTTCTAGTAGCTGTACTGCAAGACTAATACTTTGGTGTATGGGTATAAAAATGAAACGCTCCCTCCCTCCCTCACACACACACACACAAAAACCCATTCCCGCCAATTGACTGCAGAATCTGTATTTAGACCTGTCGGCCAATTTTTCGACCTTAGGGCATCTCCAATGCATGCTACATTTCTCCATTTCTCCGAGATTTGGAGGAAAATGCAAATCCAACCAATCCTCCATTTGAGAGGATGAGATTTGATACTACTAATCAAAAAGAGAGAGAGAGAGGATGAGATTTGATACTCCAAATTTGGAGTAACAAAAAATTTATGGAGGATCTCCTTCATTTCACTATTTTCAATTTCAGATCCCACTTTGTCCTTATGAGCATTTGATTCTAAATTTAAATACCATGTCCTTTATGCATATTGTTGTAGTTTGATAAAATGTCTATACCTTCGGTATTTATAAAGTTGGTGTCGTTGGAAACATAATAGTGGTATCTCTAAAATGAGACTATCATCAAACATATGTATTTGAATTATTTAAGTAAAATTTAATCAATAAATAAAAGTTTACTACAATTAGGCACCACATGCAACTTTCCTACGCCTTTATTTTTTATGAAACTTGTTCAAAGCAGTAAAGGTTGGGAAATTTAATAGCATCTAGTGCTATGACCAATCTGTTCAACACTTCCAGGGACAAGTCAAGTCTAGAAAGTTTTAAGGTTTAATTTTAGAGACGAAAAATAGCAAGGAATATGATTGGAGGGAGAGTACTTTTGGAGGGAAGTGAGTGGAGGGAGTTTTGGAGGTTAAAATATTGGAGGGAAACTTGTGGAGATGAAAATAGAGATATGCGGGTTGGAGTTGTTATGAATAGTGAATTCCTCCAAACCCACTTTTAGAACATAAAATTATATTTGAATCCTGTCAAATGAAGAAATGGAAGAACTTGAGGATTGGATTGGAGATGCCCAGCACCTTAATGAATGCAAAAAAAATATCTGAAATATTTACTGCAACCTGCTTCTCGGAATATTAAAATGTCTCACCAACTGAGCAAATCGATAGATAGACACAAAAGCAACACCTATTCTAAACCTACCTTCATCTATGCAGGTACGGGGTTTGAATGTTTGTCCAAGCACTACAACTTCCTAAACTCGTAACGGTAACATTGAAGGATATATATTTAAAAGTTGGTATCCATGCAAGGGTGTTCCCGGACCAGGAAAAACTAACATTGCTGATTTTACTTGGCTACATATATCTGTGGAGCTTAATTCACCAGCCACACCACACAATACTGCTATTCCTTAAATACTAAGTAAGATGCTAAACCATCAACCATCACCCCCATCGAGATAGCAGTAGCAAAGATGCCAAACTGCACGAAAAAATTAAATGCCAAGTCCTGATATCTTCATAACTGTTGTAATTTCTACGAATACACAGTCAAAGAAAATAAGGGTAAACTGCAAACGAAGAAAACTTACTCGAGATAAAATCATCCACATAATCATTCTCGATTTTCCCATGGGCCATAGCACCGACCTGTACATGTGGGGTTAACATTGTAGATCGAATCAAGTGGATCAAAAATCTGAAAGGCCAAGTTACATTAAGGAGCATACCACAAAAACAAAGTTCAAGTCATCGTTAACAGAAGCCACGTAGTCTCTTATATCAACCAATTTTTGTGAACTAAATGAGAAGCCTGAAATGTAAGAAAGCAGTATTATCATTTGGGCTTGATGCCATCTCACCAGATCTGAACTTCTAAAAGGGATTGCTTACCTATTTTGCGGGAGTTGAGGGGCAAATACTGTGTTACAGGGTTTTTGATCACACGCAATAGTTTTTCACGCTTACCAACGGCAGTAATATTCAATTTTTGTAGCAACTGCACTGAAATGATTAGGAGGAGTGTTAGAAAGCAAGGGAAACCCAGAATGGAATAACTAGAGACATACATGCAAGAAAATAATATTATCATAGCCTTCTAATACAAATAATCGATTGGATTAGAATCAATCGCAACTTACACATGATACCAGAAAATCGCTTATATGTCCTTGGAATACGAACATGTGGTTTAACTTCAAATAGAACACCCTTCTCTGTTTTCACATACAAAGCTCGCATTCTTCCAGCTTTATTTAGGGGGCTATCTAAAATTGCTAGGATAGCCTGGGAAACATCAACTTTAAGATCAGTATTGGATTAAAAAATTACCAATACAATTCAACTACAACCTAACTAATGAAGTAGCCAACTGTCGAACGAAACTCTGTAAAAGATACTATGTAGTTCTAGATAATGCAGCTTCGCGGCTATGCCCTAAACCCAATTCTAACATCACGAACTCAAACCAACTAAAACAAAGAATGTAATCGTTTTCAACTAGACGAGCTAGAGATTAATAAAAAAACAAGAAAATATAGCCATAACAGATTCTTTATTAATAAGAATTATATAGCTTCATACTCCTGCATCCTAAACTATTCTCCACTTTGGAAGCGCGCAATGACATCAAGAAGCGCAGTGAACACATTTAGACCAGTTGATATTCTAATATTCTGCGTTCTCCTTGCAAAGACTTTGCATTACTAGTTCATTTTTGCAAAGTGAAACTCAATAATAGTGTTTGAGTTTGTATGCATGAGTATCTTCAATTGCCAAGGCATGTGGATTACCACTTTTGTAGCGAATGTAAGACAAGAAGCATGATGGAATCATGGGACCCCAGAGAGGAAAAAGGGGAGGAACATGTGACTAATGAAGGATAAAGCCCTGAAACAACTGCGTCACTAGGACCCCAATATGCCAACGTGTATTACATCGACTCGGCAGTATGTGGGGAAGTACCTCTGTCAACAAGACAATAAGACCGATGCAGATTTGAGTTGTGTCGGATTCACCACCTTTCTATCGGACACAACTGAATTGAGGAGAGGAAGAATATAGTCTTACAAAGAGACATCGGTCTGTGCAGAGCACTGAGAATAAAGAAGAGGAGGGAAAAGAAGAAATTAGAGACCTACCGGTTTATACAATACAGCTATGTTTCCTCCCTCTGAGCTCCAGTGATGAACCAGGGAAGTTTGTCAACTTGCGGAATGGCAGCACTAGGGCTTCTAACAAGATGCTTATGTCCCATTTACGTTTAATGTGATATCAGCATGAGCATATAAACCAGCTGTAGAGATATAAATGTCTTATACACAATCATCATGGACTGAATCGCATGTTGCTCCAATTTAGGCAATCCAGCATCTGGTTTGGGTCGTTATACCAAGTGTAGATGAGATGTGAGTTAATTCCCTTTACATGGGCCGACCATTATAATTCTATGCAAGAGCAATGCCTTAATTTACACCACCTAGCAATGAATAAGCAAGTGGCATATAGAACGACCATTATAATTCTACCCAAGGGCAATGCCTCAATTTACATCACCTAGCAATGAATAAGCAAGTGGCATATAGACTCCCACCGTGCTTGCACATACTACACCAATTAAGGTGGACTTTTTCCAACTGTTCACTCAACGTTCTACAATGAAACTGGTATCATGTTTTTGGCGCTGGTTTTTCCCGACAACTGCAACTTAGACCTATAGTTGATAATGTACAGATATAAACTTCAAGACATCAAAGCAACTAACTTTTGATAGCAATTAAAAGTTCAATAACCTGGTGAGCAATATCTGGACGGTAATCAGCAGGATTCTTGTTATTCCTTCGCAAAAAATTGGCATGATCATCCGAATTCAATAGCTGGTAAGTCTGCAAATAGGAAGAAAACCATATTATGCAAGATACACACCCACTTGCATACACACGAAAGTGAAGATATATTTAAGCCTAATACTGCAAGGTACTTAAGAAATCACAACCACAACTGTAATGACGAGAGGCTGGAGCAGTAATCCTGAAGTGCTTAAAAGTTAAAAGCACTAAAAAAGACGCTTAAGAAAGACAAATCGCAGCAAAAATCTTAGAGCGCAACAAGCCCAAACCAGAAACTATTAAGAAAACGAATGTAAGAGAAAGATTAAAAAACTTAAGCAGACCTTTCCAACTTTTGCTACTTCCAATGAAGCCTTCTCAAGAATGAAAATAGCGCCAGTCTTGGTCCCCTGATCAAATGGTTGAATTGGAATGCCTGCAAGTTCACGTGTACCTGCTTCTTTATCCTCCTCTAGTGTCTCCTCTGTGCCAGCTGCCTCCTCTTTTGTTAACTCTTCCATCTCTTCTCTATCATAGTTATCTTCTCTCTTCTTTCGTTTGCGCCCTTTTATTGCAAATGGCCGTACCATTTTTCGTCCAGACTACGACGCTTTTCTATCTAGGGAAAAAACAAAATTGATAAGCATGGGCACTGCAATTCCTATTCAAAAACATGTAAAGAGGAAACAAATATCAGGGCCTTCCCGCACCTCCACCCCTTACTCAAATTTGACTAAAAATATGAGTGAAAGCTTCATTTGGTATTGTGTGCTTGAATGGGCAAACTCAAACCCAAGCACAAATATGGGTAAAAACGTCATTAATGGCAGAGGCGTAAATATAAGGGTGTGAAATTTGCCTACAAAAATTTGAGTAAGGGTTTGAGTCTAACTCAATTTGAGTAAAACACAAATTTGATATAGGGTTGAGTTAGGAGAGGAGCCTTTGTAAGGATTTTTACTGAAATTTTGAGTTTGAGTCAGTAAAAGAGCAAGGAGTGGAGATGCTCTTAGCTAACAATGGGAATTAAAAGGCACAGAACAAGAAAGCAAAGGACTCATCTATGTTCCATGGATCCTTCTAAATTCTTTTACTCAGATAAGGGTATGGGAAGGGTGTCTGACATATTTATGTGAACATTCACAAAGGAAGATCATTTCGTTTACGAATTTAAATGAGAGAGAGAGAGAGAGAGAGAGACCTGAATAATAATTCGGCGACTGCGTTTATTAGGAGATTTTCCCTTTTGCTGGCTGGTCAGAGCAGCTGGGCTACTCGTCTTCTTCTTCTTCTTCCTTCGGTTATCACGAAATGCGGCTAGGGCTTTTCTGCCACTTTGTTTGTTTACGGATAAATTACACCGAGTCTCCCTTAGGTTTTCAGGACAATGACATCCACATCCCCACCGAGTTTTTAAAAATGACACTGAGAACCCACCTTTGAGGACCTTGTTTGCTGGACACAGCGAACGGAAAACGGGTATTTCTGCAAATAAACCCTCAAGTTATTGAGCGCAGTGTCTAACTTGGTAAGTTTTTTTGTAAACAGAATTCTAGTAAGGTAGCATTTAGCCTATATTTTTCTCACTTTTTTTTAACCAAGTCTTCTTTGTTGTTTTCCTTTTATTTTTATCATATTCAGATTGAATTTTTGAAATTAATCATTCTTGTATCGACGAGAGAAATTGGAAATGTTTAGAAACATATACCAAAGTCAAAAAAGGGACACTAAAAAATGGGAAAAGTTTTAAAAAGATGAAAAAAATAGTCTTTTAGTGTATTTAGCATCGTCTTATACGAACATTTTTTTAAAAAATTTGGTCTATATTTTTACACTTGTTTGATTTTCCTTTTAAGACGAACTACGTAATGTAAAACATATGGAGAAAAAATCCAAAAAAAATAGGTAACTAAAATTCAAATATTCCCAACTGTCTTTGTCAAAAATTAATTTAGTCCAAATGCTACCTAACACTCGATAACAACATCACAAAACACAACCTCATTTGCTTTAATTTTACCTCCGATCCTCAATCATAACCGACCCACACGCCACACTAACAGGATCTTGCATCCTGAAATAAGGGTGAAAAAAATTAGGGCACGGCTATTTGCAGCCACTTATTTCCTAAACGTAACCTGTATATAATATGGTACACAGGCTATGTTAGGAAATAATGGGCTGCAAATAGCAGTGCCCAAAAATTATGACTTCTCAGTTTGGTGAGAAACAAAATAGATCCTTAAAAAAAATACTTTTTTATTTATTTCTCATCCTTTTTACCATTCTCAATTATTTGAAGTGAAAGAAGAAAGAACACTTCTTTCTTTTCTTTTCGTTTCTCATCCTTTCGTCATGGACTCATTCATGGACTAATGGAACTGCGGGGGCGGAGCTATGTTGGGCCTAGCCCTTCTGGCTCCGGCTTCTCAAATGTCTAAGTTTTAAAATTTTTATTTTGTATATACTTGATTTTAAATATTATTGATAATTATTCGTGTATAGTTACTTATAATCTTAATAATTTTGGTTCGACTTGATAAATAATCAATTATTTTACATTCTCATTTCTCAATTTCTTTCATAAATAAAAAATAAGCACATGATAGGTGATGTAGCCGAAAGAATCAATTTAATGTACAAATGTAATGAATTGGAAAGCAAAAATCTTATGATATAATAAGTATACGTTTTGATAAAAAAAATATATGTCTACTTAGTCGGGAGGCCCCCGGGGTTAAAATCCTGGATCCGTTACTGTGGAAATGTATTTGAAAATCCACACACAAACAAGCCTGAAGGCTACATTCCTTTGTGTGTGTGTGTGTGTGTGTGTGTGTTTTTGTGCTTACATAACTGCTTCCAATCATACACTTCTTGTTGGGCTTATGCCCGGTAATTCCACCCGCAACGGAAGGCAACAAACAAAAGATTCAAATCACACAGTGAGAGAGCACACACAACCAAAATACGTGGTTCCCCAAACTCGGGTATGTCCACGGGAAAGATATTTCACTATATGGAAAAATAGACGATTACAACATGAGATGAAAAACCCTCTCGAGCTCCTAACACCATGGCTCACACAATGTTTTTCACTCACCCCAACATCTCTATTTTCCCTCTCATCTATTCTCTCTCTCTCACAAACAATGTCATAGTGGGGGGAGACCCTCGAAGGGGCTCCTCTCTGCTCAGTCTCTCTCCCCCACTCTCCTCTTCATGGCACAAGGTCCATTTTATATACACAAGAGAGTGGCTAACACAAAAACTCTTCAACTGACCAAAGAAGAGTCTAGAACCCAATTGCCACAGTTGCTCCTCTTTTTTTTTTTTTTGATCAGTCAATTCCATTCATTTCATAAAGGCTACAACGATTTCATCAGAAAATACAGGAGAGAACCAAAACTAATGAAACCTAGACGCGCACATCCACTAGGAGGCTCTTAAGCACATTCTACCAAGAGCAGACCATACATAAATGCAGGGCAGTGAACCCGTCTCCGATTTTAGTAGCAGAGCTCAAAGGGACGCCCAGTTCAAACCATAGCACTAAGCACAGATGAAATCGGCGCCAAAAATCGGAACCGCCGCCGACCTCACCACTGCCAGAAACCGCACCAAGCTGGCGCAACCCATTTCACTATTGAAGACGAACAACCATACTCTGGAAATGGAGAAAACCAGAGTAGAAAACAAAACTAGGCTTATTTGCCCACCACCACACCCTCCAAATCTTGGAAAAATTAGACTAGAAACAGAGCCAGACTGGGAAAACTAGCCGGTAGAATTGGAACAAGCCGGAGAAAAAACTAAAACAAAACCCCAAACTCACCCACAGCGTTATTAGCCCAAAACACCACCACCAATGGCCGCTACCTTCCAGATCAGAGAGGACTTTAAGGAAACCAAATCGAAAATGGGCCAAAACAGCCACTGGCAATGACCCTTTCGTCAGTTGCACTGCACAGAACCCCTACTGGGGAGGCAACACAGGACAGAGGAAGATGGAAGAGGTGAGTGGGTGGGGAGGGGAGGGGAGGGGGAGGCACCGCCCCTCCCCCAATCGAAACCTTAAGAACTGGTTTTTAGAGAGAGAAAGTTATAGGGAAGGGAGAGAATGAAAGAACTCCAGACTCAACTACTCAAATGCACAGTCGGCCACCAACTTGATTAAAAAACACACTTACTTCTTCAGCCAACTAATTCCATTAAAATCTCTTTTTCTTTTTCAAACTGCATTTAATGTGGGAAAAACCCAACAAACACCCCTCTTTTTCCACATGAAATGCACCCTCTTGCTCGAGCGGCTTGCACCTCCTCACTCGAATGCCTCGCATCCCCATCACTATGTGAACGTCTAGTCATCCGTGACTTGCCTATTCACTTGCACCCGGAGCTATTGTAACGCCCCGAATTTTTGGTACGTTAAATAAACATTGTATTGATTAAACAAGGTAGAGGCTCATTATTACATCAGAGTTCAATATTCACACAAGGGAGGGAACTAAGGTTCCTAACTACAGCTCCGACTGCTCCTCCATCCTAGCCAGCTTTTCGGCTCTGATAGCCTCCAAGGTGTACAGCTCACCCTGTTCATCTATGAGGTCTGACACATTATACCAGCGTCGCCACCAGCATAATATGTCAAGGTCACCAAAGGCAACACTGTGAGCTAAAAAACTCAATAGAATAATCCAAACCCACTAACCCTTAACTTACAAGCAAAAGATAATATAGCTAACGATTTTCCAAACTTAACATGCATTCTTAACAAACAGTCAACAATTACATATCCACATTCCCTATTTATCTATCGTCGGTGTCCATGATTTCAGAGTTTCTCCTACGCGACTCATCGTAGACTGTCACTTTTTCCACTTTTCAAATATCACCACATATTGTTTCCAAAATCCGTTTTTAACACAACCAACCTCGGTTCCGCCGTTCCGGTCTCCCGAGTATCCTTACAATGGTTCCGCTGCACCGGGTTCCCATTGGCACACATTGCATTGGCTCCTCTCCGCGGATAACCAAGCCACACACCTAACCTCGGTTCCGCCGTTCCGATCTCCCAAGTATCCTCACAATGGTTCCACCGCACCGGGTTTCCATTGGCACACACACACACACAACTCACATTGGGCAACCACAACTGGCCACAATGTAGTTTCAAAAATATTTTACCCAAGGCAAAACACGTCCTTTCGTTAAACACACCCTAGGTGTCATGTTTCTACTTTCTCGATTTTCGTGTCTCGTTCTCATGCATAGACTCTGCGGTAGGACTTTTCATGTAAGTAATCATAAATCATTCATTGTAATCTTGAAACTAAACTAGCAAGATCATCCAACTCTATATTGCTAAATCATGCTAAATCAATACTTAAAGCATAACGCCACATGTACAGACGCCTTTGGAGTGATAATCACTCATGTTGTCTCAAACAACCACAAGCAATGCAAGTAACATGTAAACAAGCTCATAACCATCTTAAAGATCAAAATACGAACTTCTAACCAAGCGTTAAATTCATTTTTTCCAAAATCCGTTCTATCATCTTCTGTGGGAAATTCTAAACAACATATGTTTATTGAAGTAAGAGTGTATAAGAACATTCTACATATTCTTAGGAGTAGTAGATAGGGAAAATCTACATGCATTTCAATCAATACATATAGCTTCCTATATTTAGAGAAGTAGGTACGGGAAAATCTACATACAATACACATATGATATACTTAAGGATAGGGAACAAGGATATTCTACATGATCATACAATTATCTATACTTAAGGTTAGAGTGTAAGGAAAATCTACCGTTCTTCTTGGCGGTTGGTCGGTTTTGAGAATTGGTCGTCAGTTTTGCGAATCGGCGGTGTAACGGCTCCGGATTGCTTCGAAAGGAAGAGAGATGGATTTTCTCTTCCTAGAAACAACTTGGTTAACTAAACTAGACTACTTTAAAGATCTAGGGGTGGTTTGGCAGTTACTCTCAAGAACTTCAAGAAAACTCAAGAAACTTGAACTTTGGAACTTAGAAAACTTAGAATTTCTAGAGAGAAGTTGGAGCATATGGAGGAGGTGTGAGTTCAAGCTTGGAATGGTCTTCTATTTATAGGCCAAGGCTCCCTCTCTCTCCCCTCTCACCCGAAAGCTTTCTCTCTCTCTATATCTTTGATTTTCTTTCACTTGTCAAGCTTGATAGAAAGCTTGATGGGTTAGGTCATGGGTTGCTTGTACATCAACCACCTAGTTCTAGGCTTGCATGGTTAGATTTAGTCCTTTAGGGTTGGTTTGGAAAGATTTTGTGGAAGAAAGGAGGATGATACAATGTTTAAAATTGGTAAATGTACAAATAAGGACAATGGGAAATAGATTTTTGCTTGAAGAAGTATATATAACCATGGATTGCAATCTAGTCAAAGTACCATGGAAAGATCAAGTCAAGGTACACACCAAATCTCCCTCTCTTCCTCTCTCTTTCTCTCCCTCTCTCTCTCGGCCAATCTCTCTCTCTCTCTCTCTCTCTCTCTCCTACTAGTACACACACACACACACACACACACATATATATATATATAAACTTCTATGTACAAGTAATATATATATATATATAAGAATGTACTTAAGGTACTATGTAATCTAATAGATTTCAAGTATTAAGATTTTCCTATTAAAATAATCAAATATGCACATGTGTACTATACATACATACATACATATATATATATATATATATATATATATATCCAAGTACATATAGATATATATAAGTATGTACCATGCAATCTAAGTAGATTTCCAAGTCAAAATGCCTTATTAAAATAGTCCAAATTGGCACATGTTCTTATTATAATATTGAACTAGTGTACTTAGGAAATCTAGGGTAATAAATCTACACGGTACATATGTATATTTACAAGTATATCATCACATGGGAAATCTAGAAAGTGACTACATTAATAAATCATAGTACTTGTTGGTAAGACTAACCTTATTATCCAATGGGTAATATTTCCCCTAACATTTATTGACCAATGGTTAAAAGGGTGAGGTAATATATACTTAATTAATACCCTATGTACTTTAGACATGTGTATATATATCTATATAACTATATCTATGTACGTTTAACAAAATCTAGTAAGGTACTTTTGGTAGAAAATCTAGGTTTTCTATTGTCCAATATATAAAGATTTTCCAAGCATTTATCGTCCAATGGGTATGATTAAAAGGTTACAATAAGGACTAGAAATGTCTAATCAAGGAGTATATACATACCTATATACATTTATACATGTATAATACTACTTTAGTCCAAAGGGTTCTCATTGGAAGGTTCAAAGGTTCAAAAGGGTTGGAAGAAAGTAACTAGGTACATGGTAGTTAGGGTTCTCCAACTAATCAGTTAAAAACTAACCATACTAGCCAAGTAAGATTATAAGACCCAAATCTATTTATGACGGATTATTAGCGACTAAAAGAAGATTAAAAGGCCATTCAAGCATAAATAAAGGATTTTCTAGTAAACAACGGGATTTTTATTTACTAAAAGTCGGAGTTGTTAGAGCTATCACGTGAACGTCTAGTCACCCATGACTTGCCTATTCACCTGCTCCGATCTTAGGACTAGCACCATTTTCATTGCCACTCTGGTAAAGCGCCTGTGTCATTCCCTTGAATGTGTGTAACGACCCTAATTTTTGCCCTAATTTTTTTCGAATAAAAATTTACATTTTGAATTTTTTTGACTAGTATCTATCAATAATTTTTTTTAACCCATATGTTATAATGATTCGAAATTTTTTTAATAAGTTAAATTATCATTTTATACAAAAATTATTTATTTATTAAGTTAGTTAATTAATTATAAATCGTACTCTATATTACTTTAAATCGAATTGTTTAAAATTTCATATGTGTGTGGTGTGCCACATGTATCATAACATTTTCCATGACCTTCATTCCTTCAAAAAATTCGGCTGTCTCTCATCTCTTTGTCGTTACTCTCTCTCTCTCTCTCCCCAAGCCAGCCATCCCCTCGCCAAAACCTATCCCCATGTCATCCTTATCTCTTCCACATTTTATCCTTTACCATTAATGTCTTCACACTTGAATAAATCTTGCACCCCAATCTTTCTCCTCCATGGCTCCTCTATATATACACCTCTCTTCCCCATCCCAAAATTCACACACACACCACATGCCACAGTAATTCCAGAAGAGAAAAGAATAGAGGATGGAGGAAACTCAGAGCTCCAGCAATGGAAGTCTAGAGAGAGAAACTTGGTGGGTTCAGGTTCCACACTAGCCAATTCGGGTCACTCATCTGTAGCCCAGTCCGCAAGTGTCCTAGAACTGATTCGCAATCAACCCAAACCATTCCCGAGCCATCCACAAGGTCCCGCGCTCCGTCGTCTTCTACGATCGATCGAAAACCGTCCGAACCATTACCCACTTTTTCGGTCAGAACCGAGGTATTATAATCCTTCTTCTACCTCTCCCTAAGTATACTAGTGCTTTAATATATTAGTGGTAATTAAAAAGAAACGAAATCAGCGTAGAACGGATGGGAACCCAGTTGTTCGAATGCCACTGTTGTTAAACGTTGGAAATTTGAAGAAGATGACAATGACATTACAGTCGAACCACCAATAGCTATTCAAGTGCAGTGATTTTGACCCAAATGTATTAATAACATATTAACCTTAATCCCTATGTTTCAGACTTTAGAATTTCGAACTATAACAAGTTGTCTTTTGTTATTTATTGTGTGGAAATCATGATTAGTTTTGTTAATAACATTAACAAGTTAAGTTAATTCACTTATTTAATAAAATTGCTCACACATTTAGTAATTTATGGGAATCAGACTAGTCATAAAATACTAAGGGATTAATTACTCGCACAATATCAATTGCTATGTTAGCTTTCACATAGAAACGTATCATGTTTATTGATTATGGATTCATGATTGTCCTATTTGTTGGATCGGACTTAGATTCGCTTGGGGGTTTCAATGAGAAATTATGTAGATGCTGTTTTGGTTAATGGAAAAGGAAAAATAGATGAAAGTTGTGGGCATAGCAGGACCTCGGGGTAGCCGGACAGGACCTCGTATTAATCGGGGGTAGCCTGGAAGGACCTTGAGGGTAGCCTTAAAGACCCGGTGTAGCTAAGGGGGCCAAGCGGGACCTTTGGGGTAGCATGACAGGACCTCAGGTATTGAGGGTAGCCTAGTAGGACCTTGAGGGAAGCCTGATGGACCTAGAGTTGTGAGGGTGGCCAAGCAGGACCTCTGGGGTAGCCTGATAGGACCTCAATTATTTAGGGTAGTCTAGCAGGATCTTGAGGGCAGCCTGATGGACCTAGAATTGTGAGGGCAGCCTACTAGTCCTCGTGATATTGAAGGTAGCAGAGTGTTTAAAATATGTTCAACAAAATTTTGAGTTCGAAAAGCGATGGATACTATGGTGCAGGAATGATTCTGAAATGTGAGATTCAAAAAAAAAGTATAATAATTTAAAGGCTTGCTAATGGATTTACTTATTTAATGCTGCTTGTTCTATTATTTTCATATGAATTATGATAAAACTGCTCAGCTGTAAAGTAAAGGGGTTGGGATGGTTAGGATTATTCTTCTGGGTGAATTATCACTCACGGATACGTTTGTATCCTGGTAAATCGGTTTTTTCGACGATCAATTTGCCAGAGAGTGCAGGATTCTAGGGTGGAACAGTTTGACACAAGAGGAATACCAAGAGCAAAGACCGAGTATGCTTGGGATCTGTATCAAGACTAGAGTCGCTCTGAAGTTATTTCAATAAAATGTCAGATTTTATTTAGGTTAATTAAGTACTTTTTTTTTTTATTTGAGTCAGTATCTTCCAGGAGAAGTCGGCTCAATACTTGTCAGACAAATGTTTACATTTGAATAAAAGCTTAGTATTTTCAATTTGGGTTGAAATACAGAAATCCCTATGTTGGTACACCCGTGTATATTTGGTTGACTAAAGAAATCTTTATTGAAAAATAATAATTAATGTTGTCGATATTCGTTTAAAATATCAAGGCGTTACAAATGGTATTAGCTCATAGGTTCAACTCTTGGCCTTAGGTAGATGGGGTAGATCACTTCTGAGAGCGTAAACCTGAGTTACTAATTGTAGTTGTTATCTATTTTAAGTCTAAACTATAAGTACAATTCAAGTCGTCAGCTGACCTAAATTTCGGGAGAGTACCATGCGAAAAGATAGGCTTTACTTGTTTGACTAGCAGCTAGGCTAATTGTAAATGGTACGTGTCCGGTCTATATGACGTTCTCTGTATTGATATGTGACTAGTTTTACCTAACTATATTGCTATTATTTATTTAATATTCTTTAAAAAAAAGGAGAAAAAGGGCGACCTTTCATTATTATGAATGGTTAAAAATGTGTATATATATGTGTAACGACCCTGATTTTTGGTCAATAAAAATTTCGCTAAAAATTTAAATTTTATTTTAATACTTGGATTTCATTTCAACATCCAAAAATCGGTCGTTATCGACTTATAAAATTTTGTTATTATATTTGAAAATTCTTATTTATTTTAAAAATCCCTTTTTGCGATTAATAATTCGTCATAATTAGGTTTATGACTTAGGAGATTGGAATTCATCGCCCGGGCATTAAGGTCATTTTCTAGTAGACGAGCATGCTATTTAGACCTTGGTAATTATAGTAAAAATCCTAGAATTTATTTTCTCGGCTGGAAATCCTACTTGGCTGGACCTGCCTTGCCTTGGCGTCGGCTTGCTGTCGGGCCTGCCTTGCCTTGGTGTCGGCTCGCTGTCGCGCCTGCCTCGTCTTGGCGTAGTCATCAAGCCAGTTGTCGCTTTGCCACCGCTTTGCCTTGGCCATGCTCACGCCGCGCCGCTTACTTGCAGTCGCCTTGGCGCCACGCTGGCCTTGCCGTTACCGTTGCTGCCGCTGGCCGCCTGCCACGGGCCGCTTGGCCACCATCCGCGTTTGGCCGCCATTTGTGCCACCGGCCGCCGCCATAGCGCTTGCCATCGTGTGCCGCATTAGCGCCGGCCGCTACAGCTTTGGCCACTTTGTTCATCGGATCGCTTTGGCCACCGCTACCAGTCGCTTCGCTACGCCATGCTTTGCCTTGGCATTTGACCTAGGGTAATCTTTACCCATTGGTCAATAGGTAAACCTTGATTAATCTCCTAAGTACGAGATTAGATTAGTTTAGTGCTTAATTGCAAAGTATTATACTTTTGGGTATTAACCGTTGGATAATAACCGTTAGGAGTTTTATTAACCATTGG
Organism: Rhododendron molle; assembly: GCA_025413875.1. Classification (NCBI taxonomy): domain Eukaryota; kingdom Viridiplantae; phylum Streptophyta; class Magnoliopsida; order Ericales; family Ericaceae; genus Rhododendron; species Rhododendron molle. The sequence goes on along the minus strand of CM046391.1, from coordinate 20,531,622 downwards.
ACGATAGACTAGAATCCTAGCCATTATTACCCATTGGTTATTAACCATTAGAGAAACTATTATCCATTGGATAATAGTTAGTCTTGACAATCATGTACTTGCTTGATTAAAATACTAGATTTTGCCATGTGTGTACTTTATTAAAATACAATTTGTACATTAGGTTAGTATTAAAATATATAGTACTTTGAAAGTAGTAGAATAATGTAATAGATATTGGCATGAGGTATAGCTAGCCTAGATTGAGTAGTACTTGGCTTGTATATTATATATATGTACTTGTATGTATATATATATAGGCTATATATATATAATGTTGTATATGTCATATGTGTATTACAATATTATAATAAGAAAATCTACACTTGGTTTAAAATACAATATTTCAAAAGACCCAAAGTACATGTACATATATTAGTATATTGTATCTCTTCCTTGGTACAAACAAGTGGGAGAGAGAGAGACATAGAGAGAGAGGGAGGGAGAGAGAGTTAGCCGAGAGAGAGGAAGGAGAGAGATAGGAGAGAGAAAGAGAAAGAGATATGGTTTGTAGTCTTCCTCCACCAACCCAATTCCTTATCATACAAAGTACTTGTACTTTGGAAGTAGAAAGATAGGATGACATAGGTTGAGTAAGGAGTACAAAGATTGTCTTATAATGTCATACCCCAAATCTATTAGTTAATAGAGAATCCCATACTTTCAAAGAAACCCCATTGTTTATTCTTTACCTTGTCCTTTCCAAATCTATTATGTAGATAAGTATATATATATGTATTGTACTTGGACTAAGGAGAGAGAGAGAGAGAGACAAAGAGAGGGAGGAGTGAGAGCCGAGAGATAGAGAGAAGGGAGAGAGAGATAGGGCCGTATGAGAGGAGAGAGGGAGGGTGAGTGATGTGGCCATGTACCTCTTTGACCTATCCCTACCAAATCTAAGTCATATACACCTATAAGTACATGTACCATAAAAGAAGGAAGATGGAATGACATGAAGTAGATTGCTTACAAGATTGTCTTACACAATCTTACACACTACCCTTGGTCAAACAACCACCCCTTGTCCTTTCTCATATAACACATGCATATATATATATATATATATATATATATATATATATATATATATATATATATATATATATATATATATGTAAACAAGTACCAAGAGAGAGAGAGAGAGAATGAGAGAGGCCGAGAGAGAGATGAGATTGGGAGAGAGAGAGGGCCGGATTGAGGGAGAGAGAGATAGGGTGATGTGTGTGACATTGTACTCCCAATCTTGACCAAATCTAGCCTATCTCCCATCCAATTACATCACCATTGTACCACCAACCTAACCTTGCTTACACTTGGACACCTAAGAACAACCTAACCTATTTTTCTATGCTTTCAAAGTACTAAAACCCCATAGAATAACATTTACTTTGTACTAGCTTGGAAGAAGAAGATCTTGGCATGCTTCCAATGCATGACAAGACAAGATTTTAGCTAAAACCCATTGGATAATGGGAGAGGGGCAGCCGGCCATATGGGAGGGAGGGAGCCCTTCATTTGCCTATAAATAGGCCTCTCATTCTTCATTCAAGGCACACCATTCCAACCTCCAACTTCTCTCTCTAGAAAGCATAAGTAGTCTTGTAGTTTTAGCTTTGTTCTTGAGTGTTCTTGCTTGTTTTCTTGAGTGTTCTTGAGGTTCTTCCCTAGGCTTCAAGAAACACCTCTAATGCCGCCACTAAACCGCCCTACGACCACCCTTTCGATCCAAAAGTAGTAGTCCAGTAGTCAAGATCAAGTTTCGAGAGAAACCTTTCTCTTTCGAAGCTAACGAAGGCCACCTCCTAAGCCGTTACTCCGTCCGTAAGAATTTCCAACCTAGCTTATTCGGCCCCGACTAGTTTCGGATCAAGGTAGAATCCTCCGTACTCATTTCTCCGAAGTATATGTACTTATGTTAGTTAGTATGCATGATAAATGAACGATAAGTTTTAGTTAAATCGTACGCAAAAAGGCATGCTAGGAGTAATTGTAACTTAATCGTTAAAATGGTTATGGACATGCTATGTACTTGCTTGGATTATACTTACCTTAAGTATGCGTAGTAAATTTCTAAACATGAGTTAAACGGTTAAGGTATCAAAGCTAGTTAGCAAAACTTGTTTTACTAAAGTACTAAAGAAGAATGAGCATGTCAAATAATGAATTTCTACGTCAATAACCATATGTTGTTTTGAAAATCCCACAAAGGAAGAAAGAACGGATTTTTCGTAATATATTATTGTCTTGAGGATGATTATGAACATGTATGTAGATTTGTTTGCATTACTTGTTGCTGATAAAACATAAGTGGCTTTAGGTAATAATTTGAGTACGATTAGGTAATATAGAGTTGGATGATCTTGCTAGTTTAGTTTCAAGATTTCTTTAAAGTGATTTGTCCCGCCGCGGAGTCTATGCATGATTACGAGACACGAGAACCGAAAAGTAGAAACATGACACTTAAGGAGTGGTTGATATGGATAAAAAGGATTTTTGAGACTACATAATGGCCGGACTTGGTAACCTTATGTGAGTTGTGAAAACCCGCAAGGTGGCCGGACTTGGTAGCCCTTTGTGCGGACTTGCGAAAACCGCAATGAGGCCGGACTTGGTAGCCCATTGTGTAGGTTGCTAATGGAGCCGGACGTGGTAGCTTCATTGGTAATTGGGCTTGGTTATCCGCGGAGAGGAGCCAATGCAAGATTTTGTAACGTGGCCGGACTTGGTAGCCCGTTGAATGAGAAATGATTTTTGAAATGAAATGGTGACACAATACGATGAGTCGCGTAGGAGAAACCAAGAAAGGCATGACACCAACGTAAGCAAGATAGTGAATGCGGATGTATCATTGTTAATTATGTTGTTTAATGAGTATGTGTAATTATTTATATGACTCTTTGTTGTAAGTTACGGGTTAGCGCGTTGGATTATTCTATTGAGCTTCTGTAGCTCACGGTGTTACCTTTTTGGTGACCCTGACATATTATACTGGGGGCGACGCTGGTATAATGTGTCAGACTTCATAGATGAACAGCAGGAACAGTTCACCTTGGAGGCCTTTAGAGCCGAGGAGCTTGCAAGGATGGAGGAAGAGGCGGAGCAGTAGTTAACCTTAGATTATCCCCTCTTTTGAATAAAAGTACTCTTGTGAGACTTATGTTGTAATAATGAGCTAGACTCTCCTTAATTTATTCAATAAAAATGTTTATTTAACGTACCCAAAATTCGGGGCGTTACAATATGCATAATAACAATAGTAATATTACTTATTCTTATAACTTCAAAATTGTTGCCATGAAACTGATTTGTTAACATGATAGTTAGAAATCCTGGAATCCTTAAACCTAACTTTGTAGGGGTAGTCGTTACAAGATTGGTACAAAAGGTCAACGACGTCATTCTCTACGGTCATCTTATCGACCCAGCGGCAAGGACAATATGCGTAGCCCTGATTGACAACATTGCCTACATCGAAAAGAATGCTTGCGCGAGTCCCGAGGTCATGCCAACGCTAACCCTCGTGCAATATACACTTGAAATCAACAAAATCATTCAACTACTACTAGTGATCACCAACACTGCTTATCGGCACCCCTAACTTAAATTTATGAATTTTAGATGGAAGAAACGAGAAACGGTTCGCACGAAAACAACAACCAAAACAATGGACAAAATGGAGGTCCACAACTGAACAGACAAATTGGAGTGCAAGACCCATTTCAACTCATGCAAGCATTTATTGCCACTGCTACCGCCAATCCTTAACATCAACAACAGGCCACACATGTACCACGAGGCCCTCTGACTAGGAGTCGGGCGTTGAATGAATTTTGTAAACGCCGCCCACTGTACTTTCAAGGCGAACCGAACCCCGCTGCTGCGAAATCCTGGTTGGAAGAAATTAAGAAGATCCTTGAAGTTTAGACATCTGCGTAGATGACAATCGCATCGCGCTAGCCACCTTTCAAATGCAAGGAGAAACTCAACATTGGTGGAAATTAATGAAGAGTATACATGCTACAGAGACAATGACTTGGGAGAGGTTTGAAGAAATCTTCCTCGACAAGTACTTTCCTGCCTCAATCAAATAGGCAATGGTTCAAGAGTTAATGAACCTTGAACAGGGTGAAATGATAGTCTCCCAGTATGCTGCGCGATTCGAGGAGCTGTCTTGTCAAGCCACAACTATCATACCAATAGATGCTGACAAGGCGATGAAGTTTGAATGAGGACTCCATGAGACACGCCGAGTAGTAGTGGCGCCCCACCTACTCACAGGTGGTTTAATGTGCACTTAAGATGGAGAGAGAAAGTTTGGATTTTAAAACAAAGTGTGAGCAGAAGAAAGCAATACCATCATCTAGAGGACCGATCCGCAACAACGATAAGGGGCTCGTCACACCTAAACCCTACACTCAAAACAACCAACTCCCACAACAATCCAACCAACATTGGACGAGCTCAAATTAAGAGCAAGGCAAGAATCATGACCAAGGAGGCAGATGCTACCACTGCAATTAGTAAGGCCATATCAAGTTCGCCTGTCCTTAATTGAATGGATCTGAAAGTTCCAGAAATGGGGGACAAGAAGCACTTGCGACATCAATCGGTTTTGGAAATCAAGAAGGAGTTCAAAAATAGCCACGAAGTAGATGGAATTAGTAATAGCAACCTCCCCGCCAAAACCAGAATTTTGGTACAGGAAATGGCCCAGCAAAGCCTAGTCAGTCATCTAGAGGAATGACCTTTGCACATCAAGGAGAATACAAACAATATGATCCTAGGCAATCCGAGATAACCTCATAACTGTTCCACGCATAAATTCAAGCCTTATTCGATTTCAGAGCATCACACGCTTTTATATTTGCTGCATGTGTTATCTCATTGGGACTAGAAATGGAACCCCTAGAAACTATGAATTGAGCTTCACCATTAGGGAGGGCAAGATCACTGTGGGTTTTATATGACAAGTGTGCGTAATAGAATCAACAATCTATGTTGACCTGCGACCTTCGAGTCAAAGAAAGGGTCAACTGCAAATGTCAATTTGAGAAGAAATTGACTACCCGCTCACCTTTTGTCATAAGACGTTATCGGAGGATAGTGATGACTTACTCTTTAGATATAATGTGTCCCAAATTTAAGGGGGATAGACAAGACCTACATCCCCAACAACTTGTTGATCGAGGTGACAACTACACGCAATAGGAAGCAACACTCTAATTTCGAGGACGAAATTGTTTTTAAGGGGGATAGGTTGTAATGACCCTAATTTTCGCCCTAATTTTTTTCGAATAAACTTTACATTTTGAATTTTTCTGATTAGTATCTATCTATAAAAAAAATTTAACCCATATGTTATAATGATTCGAAAAAAATTTTAATAAGTTAAATTATAATTTTATACAAAAATTATTTCTTTATTAAGTTAGTTAATTGATTATAAATCATACTCTATATTAGTTAAATCGAATTGTTTAAAATTTCATATGTGTGTGGTGTGCCACATGTATCATAACATTTTCCACCACCTTCCTTCCTTCAAAAAATTCGGCTGTCTTTCATCTCTCTGTCGTTACTCTCTCTCTCTCTCTCTCTCTCTCTCTTCCTTTCTCCCCAAGCCAGCCATCCCCCTCGCCAAAACCTATCCCCATGCTATCCTTATCTCTTCCACATTTTATCCTTTACCATTAATGCCTTCACACTTGAATTAATCTTGCACCCCACTCTTTCTCCTCCATGGCTCCTCTATATATACACCTCCCTTCCCCATCCCAAAATTCACACACAAACACACCACATGCCACTGTAATTCCAAAAGAGAAAAGAATAGACGATGGAGGAAACTCAGAGCTCTGGCAATGGAAGTCTAGAGAGAGAAACCCGGTGTGTTCAGGTTCCACACTAGCCAATTTGGGTTACCCATCTGTAGCCCAGTCCGCGAGCCTCCCATAACAGATTCGCAATCAACCCAAACCATCCACAAGGTCCCGCGCTCCGTCATTTTCTCCGATCGAGCGAAAATCGTCCGGAACCATTACCGGCCTTTTCAGTTGGAACTGAGGTATTATAATCCTTCTCCTAGCTCTCCCTAAGTATATTAATGCTTTAATATGTTAATGGTAATTAAAAAGAAACGAAATCAGCGTAGGACGGACAGGAACCCAGTTGTTTGCCACTGTTGTTAAACGTTGAAAATTTGAAGAAGATGACAATGATATTGGTTGTGTTTGGTTAGTAGTTTAGTTTAGTTTAGTTTTGGTAGTAGGTGGAGAGAGAAATAGAGTAATGATTGAAAAGGAGGGTAATGATTGGAGAGAGATAGAGAGAGAAGTTAAATTAATAATTAAAATATATAGGGTAATGATTGGAGAGAGATAGAGAGAGAAGTTAAATTAATAATTAAAATATATAGGGTAATGATTGGAGAAAGATATAGAGTAATGATTGAAAAGCAAAACTAAAACTAAACAAAAATGGAAACCGAACAAAGCCAATTTATAGTCGAACCACCAGTAGCTATTCAAGTGCAGTGATTTTGACCCAAATGTATTAATAACATATTAACCTTAATCCCTTTTTTTCGAACTATAACAAGTTGTTCTTTTGTTATTATAATGTGTGGAAACCATGATATTTTTTGTTAATAACGCTATCAAGTAAAGTTAATTCACTTGTTTGATAAACTTGCTTACACATTTAGTAATGTATGGGCATCAGACTAGTCATAAAATACTAAGGGATTATTTACTCGCACAATATCATTTGCTATGTTGGCTTTCACAAAGAAACGTATCATATTTATTGATTATGGATTCATGATTGTTGTATTTGTTGGATCGGACTTAGATTCGCTTGGTGGTTTCAATGAGAAATTATGTAGATGTTGTTATGATTAATGGAAAAGGAAAAGTAGATGAAAGTTGTAGGCTTAGCAAGACCTCGGGTGTATAGACCCATAAAATTTTGATTATTGAAGTTGTTATTAACTGGCTAATTAGAAGAATATGGTTTATTTGGTGGTTATTTGAATTAGAGATTGAAATGAGGGAGTTGAGACTTGAGGGAGTGAGTGTGTGATTTAAAGATATAGGGGTATATATAGTGGGTGTATGTATTGTAGGAGATCATTTTGATCTCCCCATCTCTCTCACTCTCTACCGTCCCTCCCTCTCTCTCTCTCTTCTCTCCTTTCACTCAAAACTCCTCCAAGACCTTAAGAACCTCAAGGATCAACCTCCATTTGGCCTTTTGATTAGCACCTAAGATTGTATGATCATGGGGCTTTAATCCTTTAATTTGTGGCTTTTATATATTTAAGTCGTCGTTTTTATTCGATATTGCACGTAAAGTATTTTTGTAAGTGTTTCAGGTAAAACATGCTAATAAGGCTATTTTGAACGCCAAGGGATGTATCGAGATGCAGCCAAGTATCCAATTGCCCGATGGCACATGTTTCATTGTCACCGGAACCTAATGGCACTCCAAGAAGCCTCGGAGAACGGCTGGTGGTCAAGGATGGCAAGGATCGTGCCAAAGTACTCCAAGCGTGGCAAATGCATCGAGGGATGGCCCTTGAGGGTATCAAAGAGACCAAGGCCACATGGCATACTTCCGTCAAGTCCCGTTGGTCAAAATATCAAGTTTCAAAGAGCCGTCGGGATACCACAAGGCTTGAAGAACCAAGATGACCCTGTTCTGCAGTTTTTGCACTGAGGTATCAATACCTCATTTTTGAGGTATTGATACCATGTTGCTGAAATGGAAGACAGTTGAGTTGGTATCAATACCTCATGTTTTAGGTATTGATACCAATGCCCTTCGGCCAGCACCTTTTGCTGAATATTTCAACCTTCCTTTTATGGAAAGTTTCCACTTTTGGCATTTCTTTGGGATATTTTGGGGGCCTTGGTCCACTTTTTGGCTAGTTGTTTGGCCATATAAATAGCTTTGTATGCCATATATGGCCATTAAGTAGTTACACTTAGCTTTAAGTCTTTTATTTTCCTAAGAACTCCATTATTAGTCTCTCAAGCTTTTCTTGTCATTTCCTTCAAGAACTTTTCAAGGCACTTGTTGTTTGTTATTTTGTCAAGTATTAATGTTGTAGCTATGGTATGGATCTTTGTATAAATCATGTTTATTTCCGTTTTTATCGGCTAATCATGTTTTCATTTCCTAGCCTAATTTTTAGTCTTTTTCCTATGAGTGAGTAGTTATAAGGTTCGGTCATAGGGTGAGGTTCACCCTATGAATTAGTCGATGAATGGTTTCTCTTAACTTTAATTTAATCTCAAAGTTTTGAATGAATTAAACCCATGATATCTAGCTTTGATCATGGGGTCGATGGCTTCTTTGATCATGGAGTCTATCGCCTTATGCTACGTGCTTGATCATCCTACACGTGCGATCGATTGTTTTTCGTATCTCAATTGCGTTAAATGAGTTCAGTTTGAATTAGAGTTTTGAATTAAGTTATAAGTAGTCTTCAGCTTTTAATTCTTCTAGTAGAATCTAGACGGTTTCGGTTCACTCATGAGTTAGATGAAGAAACCATTATGGCTAAGTCGTGGGTAAATCAATCCCTTTGACTCGACCATCTTAATCTAGGTTATTTCCAGTTTAAATATCGTCATTTGAATCAAACACCAAAGTTGGCCGCTTGAACGCCGAAACTCTTTACTTAACATCTATTCCAAATTTGCTAAAGAAGATTTCTCTGTGGAAACGATCAGGTCTTCCGGTTTATATGCTTTCAATGACCTAGCCCTATACTTGGATGCAAACCTTTCTAGGAGGTTAGATTGCGGAGTTAAGCAAATTTTGGCACCATTGCCGTGGAAATCTTATTGTAGCTTATTTGGAGGTTTGACAAACCATTGTAAGTATCCCACTTTATTTTGTTTTGAGCAACTTGTACTTATTCTAGAGGATACCTCTAACTGAACCACCAATTCGACTTGAGGTGTAACGAAGCTAGATTGAGCATCAATTGCCTTTTTATTGCTTTTTATCTATATTACGTGGTGGTGGCATAACCCCATGGCACTGTCTTAAGATAGAGGTGGTCTTGAGATAAAGCGTATCCTTGTGAGTTTTAGAGTTAAAACTCGTTGTGAGGCATGTGTACTTGACTGCTCTGATATGGCATAGTTTGTTCATCCTAGTTCATGGCATGTTTGTGTATTGATTGTACATACTCGGATTTGAAGGGGTGTTTTTGGACTCTTGCCAAGATGTAGTTATTGAGCATAGCTTTTGTATCTTCGTTTTAGAGGGTTGCAATGCTTAGTTAAATTTTTTTGTTTTGTTTTGTTTTAGTTTGCTAGGGACTAGCAAAGTTCAAGTTGGCGAGTGTGATTAACACCTAAGATTGTATGATCTTGGGGCTTTAATCCTTTAATTTGTGGCTTTTATATATTTAACTCGTCGTTTTTATTCGATATTGCACGTAAGGTAATTTTGTAAGTGTTTCAGGTAAAGCGTGCTAATAAGGCTATTTTGAACGCCAAGGGATGTGTCGAGATGCAGCCAAGTATCCAATTGCCCGATGGCACATGTTTCAATGTCACCGGAACCTAATGGCACTCCAAGAAGCCTCGAAGAACGGTCGATGGTCAAGGATGGCAAGGATAGTGCCAAAGTACTCCAAGCGTGGCAAATGCATCGGGGGATGGCGCTTGAGGGTATCCAAGAGACCAAGGCCACATGGCATACTTCCGTCAAGTCCCGTTGGTCAAAATATCAAGTTTCAAAGAGCCGTCGGGACACCACAAGGCTTGAAGAACCAAGCTGACCCTGTTCTGCAGTTTTTGCACTGAGGTATTGTAGGGACGGTCAAAATAAATCAGCCGTTGACCAGTTACAAGACTTTGGCTAGCCTCTTGTGACACGACGCGTGGAAAACAACTGGGAAACAACAAGTATGTAACCACTGCTGCGACAGGCCCTGCGCGCGCACATGCCTGCCGCGCGCAGGGGCAGCGCGCGCACGTCTACTGCGCGCGGGCCCAACGCGCAAACGAACGAGAGCTTAGATAGGTGAACAAGCAGCGAGAGACATCGCAAGGAGGAGTCGGTCCGCGCGGACCACAGAGGGGTCCCAGAGCGCGAACAGGACCGAGATACCTACCAATTACTCAGACTTCAGAGTGCGCCCTGGTCAAAGGCAGGACCAATGGACCCGGAAGAGATACGATCGTTGCAGGTCGCGACCTTGCTCCAACGGGAATTGAGGGAGATATAGTGGTTTGGTGGCTAAGGAAGAGGAGGGTCCGTCGCGGGGTGGCGCGCGCTACCCGCGCACTAGGCGCGCGCGCGCTGACGTCACCTTGCTACCTCGGGAGCAGGAAGGGCACGTGTCAAAATTAGGCTGGGCCATCCGGGGGACCCCCCCCAGGCCCAGAGGCCTATAAATACGCACCGACATCCCCTTCCACAAGGAGGACGGCAACACAGCAGAGGACATATGTACGGATAGAGACAGAAACTAACTATTCTCAGAGAAAAGATTAAAGGGCACTAGACTGGGAAAGAAGAACATTCTTCTCAGACTGGTGTCGCGCGATCCATTTGGGAAGAACTGTCAGTGACACGCTGCCTTTGTCCTTTCTGCTCCCGTGTCCTCTTTCTCCACCTCACCAGATCTTTCCCCTTTTCCCCATCTCTCTCTCAACAATCGGCCAATCGCACCTCTCCAGCTCGCGTAGATTCACACGTCAGCTACCTTGCGCAAAACAGGACCCTACAACAGGCGACTCTGCTGGGGAGGTGCTTTCGGTCTTTTGTGCTCCCGTTCTGCTGAAGGATCTCTTTGGCAGCCATGAGCGGAAAAGGGCTTTCCCCGCACGATGAGTTCGTTTCTGACGAGACAACCGAGACAACTAGCGCTGACGTGGCCGCCCAAGCCCTTAAGCTTGTCCAGGCCAGCCAGCAACAAATGCAGGATACTCAGAAGCAATTACTCACGGCCCTACACGGGCTTACGCAAGCCATTACTGGCGCCCAGCCCAGGCTCGCGCGCGATGGTGAGGTTCCCCAGCCGATCCAGGTTGGGGACGGCGATTCGCACCCAGGCCTCGCCTCGCGGGCCAGTCCATCCACGCCACCTGTGGGTCTCGGCGCGCCCCCTCCACTCATCATGCAGCCTCATCCCTTGCAGGGAGTTCTAGTTGGCGGCGTCGCCGGGGGTTCAACCGTTAGTGGTCGCAGGCAGCCAACCGGCGAGCACGGCAGTCCAGCCACGACTGTTGTCACTCCACCCGCAGGGCCATTCCTCACTTTGGCTGATGTCCAGGCACTCCTCCAGAAAGAGAAAGCCAAAGCTGTCTTGCCGTCTCTCCCTCCTCCGGATATCCAGCCCCCTTATTCGCTGGCTATCCTGTCTTCACCTTATCCCGAAGGTTATACCCCACCCAAGTTCGTGAAGTTTGATGGCAAGGAGGGCAGCGCGCAGGAGCACGTTGTCCGCTTCATCGAGTCCCTTGGCGCGCATGCTGCTGATGCCAACCTGCGCCTCCGCGAATTCTCTAAGTCCCTCACTTCGCGCGCGTACACCTGGTACGTCAACCTTGAGCCATACTCTATTGCCACTTGGGAGGAAATGGTCAACAAGTTCTATGCCAAGTTCTTCCAGATGCGCGAAAAGGTGACTTCCATTACCCTCACCAAGGAAGCTCAGACGAATGGCGAGGACATCATTGCTTACATCAAACGATTCCAGGATCGTGCTGTCGATTGTACTGAACCCATCAGCGAGAGCCAGCTGGTTGAAATTTGCATCAGCGGCTTGGTTAGCGACTTTCAGGTTCACCTCATCAACCTGAAGCTTGCTACATTTTCAGCTTTGCTGGAGTCCGCCTACAATCTGCGCTCTGTGGTTAAACCTGGCAAGAAGGAGACTTGGAAAGGAAAAACTACCGCTGCCGCTTCCACCGCAACTGTTGCGCGGAAGCAGCAGGGAGGCAATGGGAAACGGAAGGACAGAGACGCCTATGGGACCGCGCCTGATTACCCCTGCAGTTTAGAAGAAGTAAAGGCCTTGGTGGCCGCGTGGGTCGCTGATGGTGAGATCAAGTTGCCAGACATAGAGCACGAACCCTCACGTCGCGATCGTGACAGCCCGGATTTTTGCATTTCCCATCGCCACACGAGGCATCCCACCAGCGACTGCTGGACTTTGAAGAGGATTTTTAGACGGAAGCAGCAGGCTAATGAGCTGCGCATTGGCCAACGCGATGTGCGCGAAGAGCCCTTCCCAAATCACAATCACGAGGTGAACGGAGCTGAGTGCTACCCTTTCATGTACAGCGATGATGAAAGCCAGGACGACTGGGTCTGCATGGCTTCCTGCTATGAGATCACGGAGGATTTCACGAGCTATCCCGCGCCTGTGGTCAATACAGATCCAGACTCCTCCGTCCGTGCATTGCTGGGCAGTACGAAGTTCAAGGCCTTCTTCGACAGCTTTGGGTTTACACCGGCCGCGCGCCTTGAGATGACGAAAGCGGTCGTCGACATCGCAGCGGTTCACCAAGAGGCGTGCATGTCAGCTGACGGGTCAATGGCGCGCACTGTCAGGGACGAGTCCAACGCCATTACCTTCACAGAGGTCGACAGGCGCATCCCTTTTTCCCACAATCGGCCGCTATACGTAACTGCCAGTGTTAACGGAGTGGAGTTGCGGCGTGCTTTCCTTGATGGTGGCGCCTCTATCAACCTCATGCCTCTGACGACTTTTAAGGCAATTGGAATTCCCGAGAATCGTGTGGCCAAGAATCCCATCACCATCACAGGCTTTGGCGGCGATAAGAAAGAATCCCTAGGGTATGTAGTTGTGGACCTCGCGGTAGGACCTATTCGCGCAGCCACTAAGTTCCATGTCATTGATGCTGACCATATCTACCACATCATCCTGGGGCGCAGCTTGATGCACAGATATGCCGTTGTCCCCTCCAGCTATCATCAGTGCTTGAAGGGAATCTGGGCTGGCAGAAAGGTCACCGTGCGCGCCTCAGAGAGACCATTTGACATCCATGAGGCGCACCTCGCCGACGCAGTATACTTTACCGAGTTAGGGGAGACCTCCCAGGCAATTGTTGCCAAGCCGAAGGGTGTAAAGCTCCCGCGATGGGAGGACATCAAGCACGAGTCAGACGCGCGGAAAGGTGGCCCAACTGTGACAGATACTACTACCCCCAGGAAGATCACAAAAGTGAAAGAAGGGGGGAAAGTGGTATACTGTTTATGACGGTGCGCAGGGGCAGCGGCCAGCCGCAAAGTCGCTGGCCCCAGCGAGGCGTTTCGCGCCGACAACGAAGAGATGGTCCTGGAGCCAGAATCTGCTCCAGAATGTATGCAGGATGAACCCAAGCTGCAGCAGGAGCCCCTGGAAGAGATTGATTTGAGCAGTGGAGTGGGGCCCAGAAGGCCCATTTTCATCAGTAAGGCGTTGAGTGAAGAGTTCAAGGCTAAGTTGGTTGCGCTGCTGTGCGCGAATGCCGATGTGTTCGCGTGGCACTATGAAGAGATGCCTGGTTTAGATACCGCGATGGTCACACACCGTTTGGATATCTTTCCAAACTCCAAGGCAGTCAAGCAGTCTCAAAGAAAGTACCACCCTGACTTGGAGGGTAAGATCAAAGAAGAAATAGAAAAACTGCGCAGGGCGGGCTTCATCCACGCGACACAGTACCCAGACTGGCTCGCCAATATCGTACCCGTTAAGAAGAAAAATGGCCAAGTTAGGATCTGCGTAGACTTTCGCGACCTTAACAAGGCCTGTCCTAAAGATGAATTTCCGCTACCTCACATTGACACGCTGGTAGACGCCACATCAGGCCACCAAATGTTCTCCTTCATGGATGGATTTAGCGGCTACAACCAGATCAAGATGGCGCCTGAGGATGAGATGAAGACAGCATTCCGGACCTCGCTGGGCAATTTCAACTATCTCGTCATGCCGTTTGGATTAAAGAACGCAGGAGCGACGTACCAGCGCGCGATGACAGCCATTTTCCATGATTTGATTCACCGAATCGTGGAAGTTTACGTTGACGACTTGGTGGTCAAATCCAAACGGCAGCAGGACCATTTGGCTGATTTAGAAGCAGTGTTCAGGCGATGTCGGAAATTCCAGCTCAAAATAAACCCACTGAAGTGTGTTTTCGGGGTTACAGCCAGTCGGTTCCTTGGGTTCCTCGTCCATCGGCATGGGATTGATGCTGACGAAGCAAAGATTCGAGCCATTCGGGACATGCCCCCACCGCACTCTCAAAAGTCGCTCAAACGTTTCCTAGGCCGGATTTCCTATCTGCGGAGATTCATTCCTGCGCTGGCGGAGATCGCAGCGCCCTTTAGAGATCTACTCAAGGGCTCAGCTTTATTCCAGTGGACGACAGTACACCAGGAAGCCTTCGAACGAATTAAGGCGGTTCTGGCATCCCCGCAGACTATGGTTGCGCCCCAGGCAGGCAAGCCACTGATACTATACTTGACTTCTACCCCGAGATCCATCGGGGCCCTGCTGGTACAAGAAATAGATGGGTTAGAGCGCCCAGTCTATTATATCAGCAGGCAAGTACATGGAGCGGAGCAGTGCTACACGCCCATAGAGCGCCATTGTCTGGCCCTTGTCTTTACGGCGCAGAAGTTGCGCCATTACTTTCTGTCCTTCCCTATCCAGATCGTTACCAGGTGTGACCCCGTCAGGTACCTATTGTCAAGGCCAGCTCTCACAGGCCGGATTGCGCGGTGGCTACTGGCGCTTGCAGAATTCGATATCACGTGCATGACCCCCCGCGCGGTTAAGAGTCAGGCCTTGGCCGATTTACTAGCCCAGTTCCCCAGTGGAGAGTGCGAGCCCCTTGCTGACACGTTGCCGGGAGATGGTTTCGAAGCTCTAGTGACCTGCGCCGAGGAGGCGCGCTGGTCCCTAAGCTTCGACGGGGCCGCTGGGGGAGGACTAGGTGGTGCTGGGATTGTGCTCACAAGTGACCAGGGAGAAAAACTGTACCTCGCATACAAGCTGAACTTTCCCTGCTCTAACAACGAGGCGGAGTACGAGGCTTTGGTGCTAGGGCTGCTGGCCGCGAAGGAAAGGAAAATCAATCGCTTGGAAATCGTGGGGGATTCGAAATTAGTGATCCTACAAACAGAGGGCATATACGCGCTCAAGGAGCCTGCGCTCGCACCATATAGGACGACGGTCCAGCGCCTGATGAAACATTTTTCTGAAGTCAGTATTGTTCACAAGCTAAGATCAGAAAATAGGTTCCCCGATGCCCTTGCCACGCTGGGCGCAAAAACACAGTTCAAAGAGGAGAAGGCATGCATAGAGATCGTGAAGTTATTTGAGCCATCCATAATCGAGGAGGGGGAAGGAAAAGAAGTTCCTGAGGATTGGCGAAGTGCTGTGAGATCACAGTTGGCAGGGGAAAAGGGCAGCACGGCACTCGCGGACTTGTCGCAGTTCGTCATTTTGCACGGAGAGTTGTATCATCGCGCGCCCCAGGGGTGGCTCGCGCGGTGTGTTGGCCTCAGGGAGGCCAAGGAAAGGTTAGATCAGACCCACGAAGCCAGCTGCGGAGACAATGAGGTGGCGCTGTATAGGCGAATTCAAAGGCGAGGTTATTATTGGCCGGATATGAAAAAAGATGCGGCTGCTGTAACCGATGCCTGCGCGCGGTGCTCACTCTATGCTGTCGAACCGGAGCATCTGGCCGCCTGTCTCAATGAACAAGAGGAAGATTGGAGGCAGCCTTACATCGACTTCTTGCGGGAGGGGTCCCTCCCCGCAGGGAGGAGAGAGTCCGCGCGGATGGTTCGCGCAGCCCGGAGGTATTTTCTCAAAGATAACCTACTCTTCCGAAGGACAGTCGAAGAGTTACCTTTGAAATGTCTGACGATGGAAGAAGCGGGGAGGGTACTGCAGAAAATGCATGAGACTGAACACCAGGGCTGGAGGAAATTACACGAGCAGATGATCCATTTGGGCTATTACTGGTCCACCATGGGAAAAGATGCAAAGCGCCATGTCTTGAGGTGTCAAGCCTGCCAAAAATTTGGAAACCTGGTTCACGCCCCGTCTGTTGAACTCCAGGCCGTCCGCGCGCCCTATCCTTTTCACACGTGGGCCATGGATCTGGTGGGACCCATTACGCCTGCCTCGCGCACTCACCGATGGATCCTGGCAGCGACTGAGATTTGTACTAAGTGGGTTGAGGCTGTACCCTTGGGGAAGGCAACAGGAGCAGCAGTGTCGCGGTTCATAAAGGAGAACATTATTTGCAGGTTTGGAATTCCCAAGGTGGTCTTGTCAGACAATGGCACTCCATTCCTTAATAAACACGTAGGAAGACTGTTGGATGAATACTCCGTGGAGCATCACACCTCAAGCGCGTATTATCCACAAGGCAACGGGCAGGCGGAGGCCACAAACAAGACTTTGACAAGGATCCTCAGTAAGCTACTGGATGAGCGTGGGGGGACATGGGCCGATCATTTGCCAATTGCCCTTTGGGCATACAGAACTTCGAAGAGAAAGTCAACCCGCGCGAGTCCTTTCGGCTTGGTGTACGGCGCGGACACAGTCTTGCCTGCAGAACTCAGTGTTCCTTCCGCGCGCATGATCCTTGCGATGGAGAACACTGAAGGAACAAGGAGGGCAGACTTGGAGGCGCTGGAGGAAAGGAGAGACAGAGCTGCGCAGGAGCACGAAAGGTACTGGAAGTCAGTAGCAAAGTACTACAACAAGGGGGTGGTCGCGCGCACCTTCGATACAGGTGACCTGGTTTGGAAGGCGACTATGGCAGTGATGAGGAATCTGGAAACACCAAAGTTCACTCCTAGATGGGAAGGCCCCTATGAAGTCATTGTGTCTTCCAACAACGGGTACTATCATCTGGCGCGCGTCAGTGATGGGCACAAGACTGGCGCGGTTAACTCCAAATTTATCAAGAGGTACTACCCCTGAAGAAGGCCGAGGAGGCCATAGTGTTACCCATTTTGTCGCCTTTTGTACTGGCTCTTTCGTTTCCTTTTGTAAAAGAAAATTTCGCTGTATTATTTTCCTTGGGAAAGTTACTGTTGCCCTAATATCTCTGTATTAGAATATTTTTCTCGCGCACAAACTAGAGACATGCGCGGCAGGTGCACCCGCGCGCGCCGAAAAGGCGCGCTAGACGTCATCATTACTAATCTTCTAAGGGGTTAGACAGTTCTTGGATGCTTTAGAGTTACGGACAAGATGTATTGTTCGGATTACGCATTCAATGAATAGAGTTTGTCCTTTGTTTGTTTCATGGCAATAGTAAATGGAAGAGTAACAGAGATAAAGGAAAACAGCTGTCATAACTGAAAAAAAACACAGTTGCATCATTATTGCAAAAAAAAAAAAAAGAAAAAACAACCAACCAAAGAAGAAAGGTAATAGAGTCTCAGCATCCACCACAAGAGTACAACTGTGTAAAAGCAAAAGAATAAAGGAAGAAGAACCAATAACTACAGGGGCAACAGTCCCCCAAACACGGAATCATCCAGGCCAAACTCCTCGGGTGCCTCAACAGCCAACTCCAAATCCTCCAACTGGGCCTCGGCAAGCTCCCCCTCGATATCAGCAACCTGCTTCCGCGCAGACTCCAGCCTGTCTGTCAGCGCGCGGATCCTCTCCTGGACCTCTCGCCTTCTGGCGCTAACCAGCACCTGATTTCCTCGCTGGATCATCCAATTGAGGTCAAAACCCAACGGCACAAGATCGAGACTCACGGCTTCGAGCTCCTGCTGCATCGCCGGGGAGAAAGCCCGCACAGTAGCCTGATTCCAGTCGCGAACAGTGTCATGAAGCATCGTGAGAAAGGTCCCAGCCATAACCAAGGAGCGACACCTGAAACTGGCGAAGGTCTCGGGATGGACCAGTGCGATGGAGTTCAAAAGGGGGAAGTATACCTCATCCACGTGGCCCGCGGGGAAGTGGCGAACCGCCTCGCGAGGGGTCTGTGCTCTCTCCTCCTCCACCGCCCCTTTCTCAGCGTTCCGCCCCGGCTCCTCCGCAACATCCATGCCCTCGGGTTGCCCCCCGGTGTCGGTCTGTATCACGGGGGGGACATCCTCCTGCATTTGATCCACGGGAGGGACATCCTCCTGCATCTGCTTCCCAGCGTGGGTCCCCGTACTGATCTCTCTGTCTTCTGCCTCCCTGGCCATGGCATCCACAGACAAATCGTGGCCAAAATCGCCCAGAACTTCACTGCCTCGCCCACCCAATAGATCGTCACCTGGCAGAAAACCTGTTGCTTTTATCATATAAGACAGTTCTGATTCTGTGAATTCTACGGCCTGAGACTCACCTTCTTGGGGTTGGGCATGTGGCTCCTGGGGAAGAGTGACAGCTGGCGGCCTGAGAGAGCCTGCGACAGATTGGCGAGATGGAGGGCCCCGGCGCGCGGTAGGGCTGGTCGCGTCAGTAACCAACTCAAGATTGACGGGCTGATGGGCAGCTGGAAGCGTTGAGGCGTTGGATTGGCCCTCAGAAACCCCTCGACCAAGTCCCTCCGCGCTGGGATCCCGCGCGGGGGTGCTGGCCTGCGCGGATGGCTGCGCGCGCGGTGTGTCTATTTGCCCTCTTGGCGCGACAGGAATTGCCCGGGTTCGTTCTGTGGTAGACGTCTGCGCCCGTTGCTGTCGCGGGCCTGCCTGGCCAGGTCCGCTATGTCGTCCTCCTCCGCATCTCTGAGACGTTCAACGGGGTCCCTCATGTCCACATCAATCCCCCCCACGGACTCGTGAGTATCCACGCTGGGGGTCTCCTCGCGTTCCTCTGATGGGGCTGGTTGGGAAGGAGATCTGTCTGGATCATCAGAGGAAGTAGAATCAGAATGTGGAGAGTCCTCG
This sequence comes from Rhododendron molle, assembly GCA_025413875.1. Lineage (NCBI taxonomy): Eukaryota > Viridiplantae > Streptophyta > Magnoliopsida > Ericales > Ericaceae > Rhododendron > Rhododendron molle. The sequence continues at coordinate 20,512,695 of CM046391.1, read as the reverse complement.
TGACTTGGAGATGAGGAGGACACGTTACTGGGCCCCCCATGAATATCTTCAAAAACGGCAGAAAGTTCGAGCATACCTCCCACCACGGCTGAAGATTGCTCGACAGCAGGGATGTGCGCGCGGGGCCCAAGATGAGGCTGTATTATGTCTATCCCCGCTCCCGCGCGCTCCGTGGCTGGGGAGTCTCCAATGTCTATCACCTCAATTGGTCCTTGCGCACGGGGGGCAGCAGTCTGCGCAGGAAGGGCACCCCTTGATCTTTGGAGCCCGGCCGCAAGCGTTTTCCTTTCAGAATCCTCTTCCCCTTCGGGTTCATCAACGCCAACTGTTCAGAGTATACGCAGGGCAAGCACTTAGCGTGTGAAGGAGAAAATAAAGGAAGTAAAATGTGTGTAAAGACTTGGATAATCAAGGCTTACCTGCGACAGTTTGACGGGTCGTACGGACTGGAGCACGAGCCAAACGGGCTACCACTACCGGCGACTCTGGATCTGGAACCTGTTGCTCCTGCGCGCGCTCAATCTCCCCAACCTGAATGAAAGAACCACAGCAATGTGAGAGGAGACAAGAAAACGTACTGTACGAGGCAGTGTTATTGGGAGGCTGTCAAACATACCGTGCGAAGGCGCTTTCGCGCACGTGCTACCCCAGCGGTAGGGTCCTACGCTGCTGCTGCCCGCGCTGCCCGAGTACGACCGACCTCCCGGGGTTGGGCCACTGCAGGACCGGCAGCCGCTGCAACCTCGGGGCCCATGGGCATGCGCGATATAGGGGCCACAGCTGTAACGGACCACTGGCTGTGCTGCCCCCGCCAGTCTTGACTCCTGGCCCTAGGGGAGCGCAGTGAAGTGTCTTGCATCTGCACGGTGGATGGTTGAGGCGTGGGTGCGGTCCCTTGAACGAATTGGACGAAGGAATCTAAGTTCCTCCGCCATGACAGGTAGAAGCCGGTGGTGAAGGCGCCGGAGCGGTCGTAGTCGGGCAGGAAGGTGTCCTCACGGCCAGCAATCAAACTCCCGAGGTTGACTGGAAGGAAGCGATGCTGGCTTTCGACGAAGCCCTGGAACGGGGGAGCCGTGCTGGTGGAGGGCTGGTCATAACCAAATTGCCTGGCTATCCGGTCCGCGCGGTATACAACTGACCGCGACCCCTCCGCCGACAAAACGGGCAGCCAACCTGGGAGAGACATGTAGTAGGCATTGATCACCGCCCGCGCGAGGTCCTCCGCGAGCCCCGCGGCTGCCAGAGGCACGCTCATTGGGAGGAAGAACTCGTTATTATCCACTGCCCCCACCGGGGTGATCGCGTAAGGGCGTGAGACGAAGTACCCCATTTCATCACAATAGTTGCTGAAGTATGCGCGCGAGGTGGTGCCGGACCACCTCTCAACCCAAAAGCGTCGCCGGCCCTGTGGTGGGGCTGATGGTACAGGCGCTACGGCGGGAAAATGCTCATAGAAGAAAGCCAGGAGGAAGCTGGAATGGATCATCGAGATCATGTCGTAACGGCCCAGCGACCGTTCCATATCCGCATGCACGCGGTCCAGGTGATTGTACAAACAGCCAAGAAAGAGCGGCCCCAGCGCTACGGCCTCGCCCTGCGCGAGACAGGCTGCGAGCGGAAAGACGAAGGGGCTGACACTCTCCGAAGGGAAGTCCGGGAGAACGAAATTTGAAAGGAAATATACCAAAAAGCCCGCCAGGTACAGGGGCTGGTGGTAGTGTATCCCAGCAACAAACTCTGGCTCGCGTCCCGCTGGAACAGACCCAGGAGGCTGAAAATCCTTGAAGAATATCCGCAGCCAATTCCTCCACGAGGCCTTGCGCGGATTAGGTGGGTCCCTGCGCGTCCCGTCCGGTTTGAATCGAGACCCCGCCTTCTTGGCCTCGGTAAAGGCCGCGCGCAGGCCCTGTACGGCGGCGGCCTCCTCCGTGGATAGAGTGTCGAGATCCAGGAGCCTTCGCCCGCGCGAATGGAGGCGCATCAGCGCGAAGGTATCCTCCAGAGAAGGGGCAGATTCCCCCCATGCCCACACGAACGTATGGGTATCCGTGCTCCACCGCGCGACCGCCATTTCCAGATTCCCGTTACTGCGGTCGTTTCGGGGAAGAGTCAAGTCACGGGATATTTGCACAGCGTCCAAAACCAGCGCCCTCTGCAGCACATCACGGTATACGGGAGCGGACAAGACATCATTCACCCACGCCGGCCAGTCGGCGGGAGGACTGCACCCAACGTTGAAGCGGGTCTCCGAGTGGGGGAAATCTCCCCGCTCCACTCGAAGTCTGAGCACAGAGGACGGAGGCACCAGATCTGCGTCCTCAACGGAAGCTTCTGCCGTGATGAGAACAGGGTCGCTCGGCGCTCCAAAATGGGTCGCCGACAGTCCTGAGGTACGGCGCCCGGGGCCACTGGTCTGACGGCGGAACGGAATCGCCATCCATTGCGCGGCCGCTACCCTCGCCGATGTCGTCGCACGCCATGAGAATAGTGAGTACTGCTGGTGAAGAAGGGAAGGAGTAGTGGTGGATGAAAGAGGCGACTGGTTGGAGAATGGAAGAGTGGAGTGTTGTGTTATCTGATTGAGGGAGAAGAATGGGAGGAGGAATGGAAGAGGCTAAGGGCCCCTTTTATAGGAGAAGAGAAACCCCTCCATTAAAGCCTGCCATCACTCCCGTGCACGAAGGGTCACCAGTGTTTCCAATCGTTCTCGTAACTGGTGTAACGGTAACGATGAAGAAGCCGTGGCGTACTCGAAACGTCACAACCCTTGCGCGCGAACCGTCACCAGGCGCGACCCTTCGCGCGAACTGTTTTGAGGCGCCACGCGTCACCATGACCTGTCCGCGCGGGATGCCTACGGAATTCCAAGATGTCATGTATACTTAGAGAAGGAGCCCTGACGAAGGAGCAGTCGCGCGCGCACAACGGTGTTCCCATCATACGCGCGCGGGGGGCAATTGTAGGGACGGTCAAAATAAATCAGCCGTTGACCAGTTACAAGACTTTGGCTAGCCTCTTGTGACACGACGCGTGGAAAACAACTGGGAAACAACAAGTATGTAACCACTGCTGCGACAGGCCCTGCGCGCGCGAGGGTTGCGCGCGCACATGCCTGCCGCGCGCAGGGGGCAGCGCGCGCACGTCTACTGCGTGCGGGCCCAGCGCGCAAACGAACGAGAGCTTAGATAGGCGAACAAGCAGCGAGAGACATCGCAAGGAGGAGTCGGTCCGCGCGGACCACAGAGGGGTCCCAGAGCGCGAACAGGACCGAGATACCTACCAATTACTCAGACTTCAGAGTGCGCCCTGGTCAAAGGCAGGACCAATGGGCCCGGAAGAGATACGATCGTTGCAGGTCGCGACCTTGCTCCAACGGGAATTGAGGGAGATATAGTGATTTGGTGGCTAAGGAAGAGGAGGGTCCGTCGCGGGGTGGCGCGCGCTACCCGCGCACTAGGCGCGCGCGCGCTGACGTCACCTCGCTACCTCGGGAGCAGGAAGGGCACGTGTCAAAATTAGGCTGGGCCATCCGGGGGACCCCCCCAGGCCCAGAGGCCTATAAATACGCACCGACATCCCCTTCCACAAGGAGGACGGCAACACAGCAGAGGACATATGTACGGATAGAGACAGAAGCTGACTATTCTCAGAGAAAAGATTAAAGGGCACTAGACTGGGAAAGAAGAACATTCTTCTCAGACTGGTGTCGCGCGATCCATTTGGGAAGAACTGTCAGTGACACGCTGCCTTTGTCCTTTCTGCTCCCGTGTCCTCTTTCTCCACCTCACCAGATCTTTCCCCTTTTCCCCATCTCTCTCTCAACAATCGGCCAATCGCGCCTCTCCAGCTCGCGTAGATTCACACGTCAGCTACCTTGCGCAAAACAGGACCCTACAAGTATCAATACCTCATTTTTTGAGGTATTGATACCATGTTGCTGAAATGGAAGACAGTTGAGTTGGTATCAATACCTCATGTTTTAGGTATTGATACCAATGCCCTTCGGCCAGCACCTTTTGCTGAATATTTCAAACTTTCTTTTAAGGAAAGTTTTCACTTTTTGCATGTTTTTGGGATATTTTGGGGGCCTTTTGGTCCACTTTTTGGCTAGTTGTTTGGCCATATAAATAGCTTTGTATGCCATACATGGCCATTAACTAGTTACACTTAGCTTTAAGTCTTTTATTTTCCTAAGAACTCCATTGTTAGTCTTTCAAGCTTTTCTTGTCATTTCCTTCAAGAACTTTTCAAGGTACTAGTTGTTTGTTATTTTGTCAAGTATTAATGTTGTAACTATGGTATGGATCTTTGTATAAATCATGTTTATTTCCGTTTTTATCGGCTAATCATGTTTTCATTTCCTAGCATAATTTCTAGTCTTTTTCCTATGAGTGAGTAGTTATAAGGTTCGGTCATGGGGTGAGGTTCACCCTATTAATTAGTCGATGAATGGTTTCTCTTAACTTTAATTTAGTCTCAAAGTTTTGAATGAATTAAACCCATGATGTCTAGCTTTGATCATGGGGTCGGTGGCTTCTTTGATCATGGAGTCTATCGCCTTATGCTACGTGCTTGATCATCCTACGTGTGCGAACGATTTTTTTTTCGTCTCTCACTTGCGTTAAATGAGTTCAGTTTGAATTAGAGTTTTGAATTAAGTTATAAGTAGTCTTCAGCTTTTAATTCTTCTAGTGGAATCCGGACGGTTTCGGTTCACTCATGAGTTAGATGAAGGAACCGTTTTATGGCTAAGTTGTGGGTAAATCAATCCCTTTGACTCGACCATCTTAATCTAGGTTATTTCTTGTTTAAATATTGTCATTTGAATCAAACACCAAAGTTGGTCGCTTGAACACCGACACTCTTTACTTAACATCTATTCCAAATTTGCTAAAGAAAATTTCTCTGTGGGAACGATCCGGTCTTCCGGTTTATATGCTTTCAATGACCTAGCCCTATGCTTGGATGCAAACCTTTCTAGGAGGTTAGGTTGCGGAGTAAGCACCTTTTAATCACGTTCTCGGGCTCGTATTTTGTTGGATGGAGCTCGAAGAGGAGTTCTTGGCCGATTCCGGAGTTGGAAAGTCTAGGGCTCTCTTGGACTTCGATCAATCGCTTGGATTTCGTTCGAATCACCTAAGGTAGGGATTTTTTACTCTCTCTATGTGTTAATGAGTTGATTGTGTACTTAGATCGTGCCTTGATTCGTTGTTGTTGTTGTTGGGGTTTTGCCTTTTGAAGTCTGAAAATTCATTGAAACATTCCAGGGTATGGATACCTGTTTGGCTTCGAAATGGCTCAAGGACTAAGCGCGGGCATGCTAAGATTTGTCACGTCTAACGTAAGGACTAGGCGTCCCTTTTCTGACTTCGTAACTGTACGGTGAATGTGCTGCAAACCTAAGGGCTAGATTGCAGTGATGGTTCATGGTTTTGCCACAACGAGCGTGGACTTATTTATTTCCTAACTGTGTAGGAAAGAGAGCAATGTAAAAGTAAAAACAAACGTTATTATGTCGGAAATAAAGTTGGGTACAAGAAAAAGTAAAACCCAAATTACTTGATGAAGTAATTGAGTGAATGCAGGAAAAATAAAGATAGGTGCTTCGCTAGAAAAACTTTGGTTTAAGCGCTGGGCTTGATTGGTGTGAGAACTTTTTTTTCTTCTTGACTTCTAGTATTTATAGGCCAAGGGTCTTCGGTTTTTCTGTATGGGATGGATTTCCCACCTTCATCTGAAGATGACAAATGTCCCATATTGCCTTCGAATGGGATCATAGACGATTTAAGAGAAGTTACACATATTGCCCATGATCTCTTCCTCATCATGGGTAGTTACTGGGAGTTGGCAAAAGTAATAGGCCACCTCATTCCCTTTTTTTCGTGCGCTATCTAAAGCTACGAGCCATTTGACTGGCTCCTTGCCAAATAACAAACATTTACCCACCTTCCATTTTTCATGGGACTCTCGGGTAATGAGCCATTTAAATAAATTAAATGGCCTGCTAACATGTGTAACCCACACAAACACTTAATAAACTTACATAAGTCATGGGCCAACTAAATCTTTCTTGCAAATAGGCCCAAAAACTCTTAAACTCGAGCCCAAATTAAACTAACATTAATTGGGCCTAATCAATCTTGCCTTTGCCCATTAATTTTGGTTTGAACAAATATATTTTTCGGCCCAATTTAATTGAATTTCAATTAAATGGCCGCCCAACGCTAGTCTAGGACTGGGTGCCAAAAACAGGTGTAAACAATACTCCAAAAAGGGGTATGGATACCCTAGCCTTCTCTGAACAACAGTCGTCCAGGTATCGATACCTCATTTTGGGGTATCGATACCCCCTTGTTTTCTGGACAGTTTTTCTCATGTTTTGCTCTTCTCATGCTCGTTTGAACCCCGATCACTTCTAGCACTCTCTAAACACCTTTGAATCACTTCTAAATTTGATTGTTCGTACCTCGAAAGATTCATTGACCAATCGATCTCCTCGGGCTCTCGTCATAACTTTAAAAAAATGTAGAATTAAATGATTGGGATACTCATGCATTATTTAAGCTTTTACTTGATTGAAGTAGATGTTGTGGCATGTCTCAATAATCGATATAAACTTGTTAAGTGCTATAACATGACATGATGATTGGTGGATTGAAAAATGTACTATGGAGCTGTTATAGAATATCATAGGCTATAAAGTATATCGTGGGGTGCAAAGTTGGTCGATGAGGGTTTTTTCTAGCGATCCGGATAAGAATAGGGTAACCCGTATCCTCGTGCTTCGTCTTATTGATCTTCCTAGATTCCTTTGGTACTCGTTCTATAAGATTTTCAATTAGAATCTAGCAGGTGGTGCGTCGTGGAGTCATTATGGGTTCGGTATGTGACGTAGGGTGTCATGATAGACTTTGAGGGATAACGTAAACCTAAAGTATTTATCAATGTACAACGGGATGTGTTTATGGGTTTGTAATACATTGTGTGATGATGAATGAAAGAATGTGGCCTTGGGAAATGTTGTCTTCTTGTGTATAGATTGGTAATTTGAATTGAGGGTCCTGCAATGCAAGGTGTGGTAATGCAGAGATTCTAGAGGGCCCGTAATGCAAGGTGTGGTAATGCGAAAACCCAGGTGGAGAGAATTCACTATAATGCAAGGTGTGGTAATACAGTTGAATGTCTCGCATAATGAAGGAAGTTATGATTGATTTTTTTTTAGAAGTTCATGTTGTTGTTTGGGCTATGAATTGCGTGAGATTGTAACAGTTGAAAAAGGGAAATAAACAATTGATTTCATCAAAGTTTTTGAAAATGAAAGAACTTGGTTTTGGAAAAAGGACTTTTATGAAAAATCCTCCAGTATTCCTGAGCGAATCAACAGTTCTGGTATTTGGACACAAATCAACGGATTTCGATATTCGAGCGAATCAACAAAGCTTGACCCGTAAAGGTCAAGAGTTTTCTCGAAATTACTTTGGCAATCAAAAAAGGAATGTTTTCTTTTTATAAAAAAAGGCTTGATGGTAATTGTTAAGAAATGAAGAAGTTAGTTGTGGCATTCATTGAGGAGTCTTAAAACGGTTTGAGAAATTGTTGTAGGTTATTTTGATCAATGTGTGTTTAATGCTGCCCCTAATTTGATGTACGAATGGATAGGGATATCTTTAAGACGTATAGAATCCCGTAGTCCTAGTTTGTCAGTTCTTTGTGATATTACATCGTATCTCGTGTCGTGTATTAGAAACCTCTTATTGCATGATTCATCGCATTTACATATAACTTGAGTATAGAATTCTCTACTGGGCTAGTGTAGCTCAACATATTATTTTCAAGTACATCTCAAGGATCTTGACGCGGAGTGCATGGTGTGCATGCTTGACTTCATGCCTTTTGAAAGCCGTCTTTGTGATGTGGTTCCATCATCCTTTGTTTGATCTTTTAAAAAGATGTAATCGTAAACTCATTTTATCTCTTTAAACTGTAGATGTCATGTAACCTCTAAATTTACCATCTTTGTCTAACTATGGAATTTCAGCTGTAATGCCAATATTGTAAATCTCCAAATTTGGGGACTTGGTTTGTAAGTGATTATTTGGGAACACTCTTTGGGGTACTATCTATATTATACAGAGATTGTTTATTGAAATGGATTATTTATCTATGTTAAAAATCGAGGGCGTGATATCGGGGGTAGCTTGACAGGGCCCCGTATTAATCGGGGGTAGCCTGGAAGGACCTTGAGGGTAGCCTGAAATTAAGACCCAATGTAGCTAGGGGGGCCAAGCAGGACTTCTGGTGTTGCCTGACAGGACCTCAGGTATTGAGGGTAGCCTAACAGGACCTTGAGGGCAACTTGATGGACCTAGAGTTGTGAGGGTGGCCAAGCAGGACATCTGGGGTAGCCTGAAAGGACCTCAGTTATTGAGGGTAGCCTAACAAGACCTTGAGGGCAGCCTGATGGACCTAGAATTGTGAGGGCAGCCTACTAGTCCTCGTGGTATTGAAGGTAGCAGAGTGTTTAAAATATATTCATCAAAATTTTGAGTTCGAAAAGCGATGGATACTATGGTACAGGAATGATTTTGAAATGTGAGATTCAATATATATATATATATATATAATAATAATTTAAAGGCTTGCTAGTGGATTTACTTATTTAATGCTTGTTGTTATATTATTTTTATATGAATTGTGATAAAACTGCTTAGCTGTAAAGGGGGTTGGCATGGTTAGGATTATTTACTGGGTGAATTATCTCTCACGGATACGTTTGTATTTTGGTAAATCGGTTGCTTCGATCATCAATTTGTCAGAGGGTGCAGGATTCTAGGGTGGAGCAGTTTGACACATAAGGAATACCAGGAGCGGAGACCGAATATGCTTGGGATTTGTATCAAGACTAGAGTCGCTCTGAAGTTACTTCAATAAAATGTCAGATTTTGTTTAGGTTAATTGAGTACTTTTTTTTATTCGAGTCAGTATCTTCCAAGAGAAGTCGGCTCAATGTATGTCAGACAAATGTTTACCTTTGAATAAAAGCTTAATATTTTCAATTTGAGTTGAAATAAAGAAATCCCAATGTTGGTACATCTGTGTATATTTAGTTGACTATAGAAATCTTTTTCAAAAAATAATAATTAATGCTGCCGATATTCATTTAAAATATCGGGACATTACAATGTGTCCTTGCTCCACCTAGGGTCGCCTTGAAATTTTCATTTTTCTTCTCCTTGGTCTGCCAGCCTAAACACACTAATGTACATATTTCCAAACCCATAAACACATACATGTCATACACTTGCAGTCTTGCACATCGGTCCATGCTGTCTTCACAAAACCCATGGCATGACATTCACAATACACATATGCACGGCATCTCACTGCCACATGCACACATGCCATCACCATGACTATGAGCAGGACCATCATAATCCAAACCACCCTTGTCACCGCCAGCATCCTCAATCTTCTACTTAAATGGTGGTGTGTGTGATTTTCCCGGCAACCACAGTCTGGATCTACAATCGACGATTATTCCCAAGATTCTAACCATTAGCTCCGATACCACTTGTTGGGATTATGCCCGGTAATCCCACCCGCAAAGAAAGCGCAACAAACAAAAGATTCAAATCATACAGCGAGAGAGTACACACAACCAAACTACGTAGTTCCCCAAACTCGGATACATCCACGAGAGAAATAATTCACTATATGGAAAAATAGACGATTATAACATGAGATGAAAAACCCTCCCGAGCTCCTAACACCATGGCTCACACAATGTTTTTCACTCACCCCCAACATCTCTATTTTCCCTCTCATCCATTTTCTCTCTCACACATAATCTCACGGTGGGGGGAGACCCCCGAAGGATCGAGCTCTTCTTTGCTTAGTCTCGTTCCCCCACTCTCCTCTTCACCTCCTGGCCGGTGTATCCGGCAACCCCCAAAAGGGCTGCCCTCTCCTTTTTCTCACACTCGACACCCACAGCACACATGCACCACTTCACTTAAATATATCTCCCTTAAATCGTCCATGGTTTTCCACCAACATCTCTGCTTCGTGCTTCGCCTCTACATTCTGTTGAAGACTATATATGCCTGTGTACATTTGTCATGTTCTTGTTGTTGTATATACTATATCGTACGCTGCTTTGATCTTGCTCTATGCAAATCGCAGATTGAGGCTTAAAAACCAAAGTTCTGTTTAATTGCTTACGGTTTCCCTTTGACGTCCAGTACAATTTACTTTGCTCGATCTGCTGATATCCCATTTTGGACGTACGTTCCCATTCTTGTTTCTTATACCGGAACGTTGCCCGATCTAGGCAATTAAATAGGTTTGGTCTACCTTTCTTCCAATCGTCCATCCAACCCAACTCAACAATTAAGCTTGAGCAAGCTTATCCGAAACTACCATAGGAAGTATACCTTTTATAGTTCTAGATCATACTATTTTTTTCCCTTCCTTTTCTTGTTTTTAACAGGAAAAAAAAACTGTTTATAAGTTGATTGCTATTGGGGCATACAATATAAGTTTATTGTTATTTTTTTTGAAACGGGCAAAAATACTAGTAATAAGAAACTCGATAATGGGTACATCGAGAGAGATAGAAAAGAAAGAGAAAGAGGAGAGAGGGAAAAACTTCCAACAAGAAGTTGAGAAGAAGGGGGGGGGAAAAAAAAAAAACAGATTACAACCAAAAATGTTTTGGCCCGAGATTGATAGCCCGCATATGATTCAGCATCAAAACTTCATTCAAGCTGATTGCCATTGTTTTTTGTCTATCAAGCTTTTCTAGTGTTTCAAAAATGCAGGTAAATGCATAATATCATATAGTGCATGCATATGTTATTGTAACTGTAAAATTTGCCTGAATGTTAGGATATACTATATAGTTTGGACTTCAAACATTTTGATATTTTATGAAGTAATGTTTATTATTGAAGAGCTTTTTAGACGTGCTATCTTTTGGACTTCAAACATTTTGATATACTTTATGTTTATTATTATTGTGACTCCAAGGCCCAAGCCCAGAAAATATTAGGAGGACACCATATGGTTCCCATTTTGAGATCTCATGGGGAGACCCACACAAGGCCCAAAGAGCTCCTTTTAAGAGCATGTGCACTATTTTAGGCAAATTTTGAGTAAAAAGAGCTAGTGAACAATGCACATTTTTCTTTTTATCTACCCAGATCTCTTTCAACATTTCAACAATACTAGTATCTATTTTATCTATCATTTATTAAAAATTATTTCCCCCTTTTTTAAATATTACCTAAATATTTTCTGTATAGATATATATACATACATATATATATATATATGTGTGTGTGTGTGTGTGTGTGTAACTATTAAGTAGTACACCCATACGGCCATACCCAAAACCCAATCTTTTATCCAGATGGTTGTCATCCGACGAACTTGTCAATGTGTGTGTGTAACTAAAAATGGTTTTTACCTATGCTGTTGTACATGCTTTAAGCTGGGGGCACATTATTCCCCTGTTTTGGAGTGAGTTAGCTTCCAGTTTTGCTGTTAAAAAAAAAATAAAAGAAAAATAAAAGAAGTGGGTTTTGCATTTTTTATTATTTTTGCACAATACTAGAAAGGCTTATCCACTAATTTAGACGTCCCTGTGTTTTTAGAAATGTTTCAATAAGGTCTTCAAAGTTTTGATTAAGTTGATTTAGTCCTTAAAGAATCGCGCAAATTTCAATTTAGTCCTTAAAATTTTATTCTTCAACAGTTGTCAATTAAGTCCTTTTCGTAAATATCTGCCAAGTTACAGATTACGGCCACAAGGGCAATTTTCTTTATCCAGTAGTATAACAGCCCACTACAATTCTTAACAATCTCATATTAGGTCCCCCTTTTGGTATCAGAGTCTTGTTTCCAGCTTGAAGGCCATCATGATATAAATAATATTTATGCGCTTAACATATATTGAAGACACTAGTTCCCCTATCAAGGATCCTGATTTTGCTTACCGTCCACACCTTCCCTTTCTCGATCGAATTGCAACGATCCGAGCAGCTCAATATGTTCAGAATGTGATTTTAAAGGTATTTGCGAGAAATCGGCAAAAAAATGACCAGGAAGAGTTTGATCCGATGCATTTTGTGTAAAAACAATATAAATTCATTTTTATGAAAAGCTATTCGGATCAAGCCCTTCCCGGTCATTTTTTTTGCCGATTTCTAGCTAATATCCTTAAAATCACGTTCTAAATATATTAAGCAGCTCGGATCATCAAAATTCGATCGGAAAATGGGAGGTGTGGACGGGAACAAAATTTGGAATCCCTGATAGGAGCCGGACTGATATTAAAGAATCATAATCAGGCAATCTAAATAATAGCACTTCTCTACAAATCATAATTGAATAAAATAATACTACTTCAATAACACTATCAAAAGAACTTATCGAAAAGATAGAGAAATTAATTCAAAATAATAAGCAAAGCGAAATAACTTACAAAAAGATTTTGGGTCTTTTTCTCGTTTTATATGAACTTTTTTGTCAATTTTAGTCTATGGTTTTATACTTTTTCGATTCCTGACATCAGCACAAAAAATATGAAGTAAAATTCATATCCCAATCTCGTAGGAATTGAGAGAAAATAACCAAAAATACCATGCGGAAAAGTCCCTAAAAGGTTTGTCCAAATTCACTCTTATAGCATAAGAACAAGACCATTGACCATAGAGTACTAAGTAAAGAAAGAATCGCAAGGGCAAACTTATGAAGTACAACTCAATCCGGCGTGTTTGTGTCAAGTTTTAGGAGCAAAATCTGAGACTTTATTAAAATGCATTTTTTTGAAAAAAAACTATCAACAAATTTTGCGATTTTGGGAGTTTCCAAAAAAACTGAAAAATGGCCTGAAACCTAAGTTTGAAAAGAAGTTCCAAGTTAGGTGTGGGGTGGGGAGCTTCTGAGAACAGTTCCAAGTTAGGCATCATTTGAACCTAATTTGTCGTAGCTTAATTCATATGTGAATAAAAGAAGTTTTTCAACCTCTGCCAGAGTTCAGAATCTATTAGACAATGACATAAGATAAGATAGTAAATTTATAACCAGCCTCTATCGCAAACACGCGTGCAAAAAAAGAAGAAGAAATACTTTCAGTCATTAGACAAGCCATGCCTTTCTCAATGATGGTCTCTTTTACCTCACACGTGACAGTCAGCGGAAATAACCAATTTGACCAACCCCAATTAATTATTAAGGTTTTCCTTCTAAATCGTGGGAATTATGTGTCTTTAGCGTGAACATGAGAGGATAAAATGTAAAAAAAAGAAAAAAGAAAAAAGAGAGGATGAGGACACAAAATCACAACATATTGATCTTAGGTCTTGTGGAATAATTGGGCAAGGGTCCATGTCAGTACCAAAAAACAAGGATATACAAAATCTTGAGAGTGGCCTATAAAATTAAGTAGCTAGGTGTCCCTTTGGTACAAGGCATAATAGTAACATAGACAACAACCCTAACCCCACAAGAACCTTTGCACATGTTCTTTATGCAAGTTATAAAAGCAGAGCATGACCCACAATACCTGCCAAGAATCATGCATTTGAAAACTCCATATCCAAGGAAGAATCCCTTTGTTTTTTCAAGACCAAATCTTCTAGGAATAAGATCTTTGGGACCATCCCATTTGTATGTGCCATAAGCTCGGTGGGTCAGGAGGAAAAAAACAAAAAATGGCTCATTGGGTCAGGAGGAAAAAACACTAAAAACTAAATGCAATTTGTTCGAGCAAACTTGGTGCTATTTGTTTTTTTTTTTTTCCTTGACTTCTATTTTATTTAAACATTTTTTTTTTGTGTGTATTTGGGTCCTTGACTCTTTTCTTCTTGGCTTTTGTTTGATGGATTCTGGTAATTGGGTCATATATGGGTCAAATCAGGGAAAATTTCAAAATAGCACCTGATCTTTCATACAAATCACGCATAGGCACTTGACTTTTTAATATTATCAAAAAAACACTTGACCTATTTAAAAACTCATCAATTTTTCACCCGTTGTTAACTTTCCATCCAAAAACAGACGAAAATGTTGAAACGCCCTACACCTGGCCATTTGGAGGGAAATCAATATACATTTTGGAAAAAAAAACGCATTACTCTACTGATTTCTCCTGCCAAAACCCACATGTAGGGCCATGGAGTTACAATGGTTTGTTATGGGAGTAATGCTTATAAGACTTCATCTTGGTTATTGTAACTGCTTGTACTTTGAACTGGATATTGCACATTTTGGGGATCAAATTTGTGTGCCATTTTTTTCAGCAGAGTTTGAGATGGTGTGAGGCAAATGAAGGAGAAGTTCGGAGATGTTTGGGGATTTTGGGACATCCCCATTCTAGTTAATGTTTTCTATAACTTTTAGTTTTGTTCTTATTTGAATTTTTTTTCGTGTTTCTTAGTTTTGCGCCTCACTTTTTTTGTTTTATGATTTGTCTCGTCAAGACGAATAAAAAAAGTAAAAAAAAATTATATATTTACCCAAATATTTTGGAAAATAGTCAATTTTTGACTTAAAAGTGGTAATTTCCTAAAATATTTGGGTAAAAATAAAATATATATATATACTTTTCCGATTCATCTTGTCGAGATGAATTAATAAGTCACAAAAAGTTGACGCAAAACTAACAAACGCGAAAAAAGAAAAGAAAAGAAAAACTAAACTAAAAGTTATAGAAAAAGTAAAAGGGAATTGACTTCTACACTCCCCTTTTTATCACATACACTCTCTTTTTCGTCCTTATTCATGTGAATATATCTTTTTACCCTTCATAAGTTCACTTTTTTACACATTAAGGGGCAATAGAGTAAATTCACACCAAATGAAGACAAAAAAAGGAGTGTATGTGATAAAAAGAGGACTGTAGAAGTCAATTTTCAAAGTAAAAATAGTTGTTATTGTAACCTATGGCCCCACAAGTGGATTTTGGCAGGAGAAATTAGTAGAATAATGTGCTTTTCCCTCAAAATGTATATTGTTTCCCTCCAAATGGCCAGCTGTTGTTTGAGGCTGAATTAGCTCAATCAAATGGCAAATGATTGTATGCGGGCGTGCCAGAAAAGAACTAATTTCACAAAAGAAATTATTCTTTTCAATTCGATTTGAAACAACTAATTTTAAATCAGGCAACTGTGTTATTCGTTCGATTACCTCAACTAAGAGGATTTTTCCTTGAAGTGTCGACCAAAACAAAGAACTGGCTTTTCTCAAATCAAAAAAGATGATTAAACACAAACGAACCTGAATCTAATCAAAGGTAAGTTTGTATAGAAACACTCTTGAGATTTTACTAAAACCAACGTAGAAATATAAGCACACTGAATTTAATCAAAGAGAGCTTATAACCAACTAAGATGATTGAACACAAGCAAACCTGAATCTAATCGAAGACAAATTTGTGCGCAAACACTCTTGGGATTTTTCTAAGACTAATGCAGAAATATAAGCGCACTGAATTTAATCAAAGAGAGCCTATAAACGTTTAGTCTTTGGTAAGAAGAAGACTGAAAGAAATAAGAAACTTGAATTTAATCAAAAGTAGTCTTACATGCAAATAAGCCTTCGACTTACAAATTAAACTAAACTAAGTCCTAAACTATGATAAATCTCTGAGCAATCATATTGAGTATGAGTTGTCAGATGATGAGATTTTTGTCGGGGGTTGCTCTCTTCAACTTCTTCTTCTATTTATAGACGCCGAGCTTGCCTTCGAACTCCACGTCCTTAACTACTTCTCACGTCTTCATTCGAACTGCCCATGATTCCTCAAAATACGGTTGAGTGGAGCTTTCGAACGGTTACTTGGATTGATTTCCCCAGAATTCTTCTCTCTCCACGTTTGCTAATATTGATCATGGCTGCCTTCTGGATCATGGGTCTCCTGCTTCTATGCAACGTGGGTTAATGCAACATGACTGGATCTTATAAATGATTCCCTGCATCCACGCTTAATCGCTGCATAAAACAAGAGATTAACCACCGTTCGATGGTTTTAATGAGTAATCAACGGCCAAACCTAATTACCGTCTTAATTACGCCCAATTGATGCTCAAACGTTGCCGTTTCCCATCAAAACGATACCGTTTAGTACTAAAATAATATCTCCATTAACCCTATGATCCCATGTATCTCGGGCCCAAATGGGATATGTTCTGATAGGCCAAAGCATTGTTTAATGCCATGTGTAATTTTTTCATTGGGTGGCGTATTTTAGGATGTAAACAGCTGTAGGCCATTTTAGCATTTCTGTTTGTTTTTGGATGGAAAATTAACGACAGGTGGACAATTGATGAGTTTTTTTAAATAGGTTAGGTATTTTTTGATAATATTAAAAAGTTAGGTGTCTATATGTAATTTGTGTGAAAGGTCGGGTGTTATTTTGAAATTTTCCCGTCAAATAAAGGTTTCCACAAACACTATTTACGTAGTGAAACTTTTAGGTATATCGGGGATACCAAGCCTTATGGTATCACCTCCAGTCCGTTTCTCATTTTTCGGCTATTTTTTATTTATTTATCACATTTGAATGATCGATTTCATTCATTTTGCATAGTTTGACGAGAACCATAACCATGTAAAAAATTGTGTTAATCGGACTTTATTTGATATGTGATCGGCACAAAAATTGAAGGAAACCAAAACTGAGTCCAAAAATACACTGAATCAAAACCCAGTTTTGTTTTTTTTGCGATTTTCACGTGTGCTGATCGTGTATCAAATAAGTCTAATGAACACAATTTTTGGCATGATTATGGTTCTCGCCGAACTTTACAAATTGAACGAAATCGATCATCCAAATGTGATTGGAAAATGGCCGAAAAATGAGAAAAGGACCTTGTGCTGATCGTGTATCAAATAAAGTCCGATGAACACAATTTTTGGCATGATTAAGGTGCTCGTCGAACTCTACGAAATGAACGAAATTGATCATCCAAATGTGATTGAAAAATAGTTAAAAAATGAAAGACGGACCGAAAGGAATACCATGGGACTTGGTATCCCCGGGATACCTAAGGCCTCGTTTGATAACAGTGATAGATGGATGGGATTCGTAAGGAGATGGGATTAGGATTGGGATTCGTAAGGAGATGGGATTGGTAATGAGAAGGGATTGATAATGAGTATGTTTGTTTGAGATGGGATTAGATGATGGGATTATTAATATCATGTTTGTTTGAGATGGGATTAGATGATGGGATTGGATTGTTAGAAGAAATTGGTAATGAAAAGGGATTGGTAATGTGAAGGAGTTGGGATTGTAATACCAAGTCCCACGGGGTATTAACAATACCCCCTAATACCCCCTCTATTAATCCCATCGGACTATTAGTCCGAACCAATTTTGGTTACCAAACAAGGTATTACTAATACCATCACCTTCACAATCCAATCCCAACCTCCAATCCCTTTATCAAACGGGGCCTAAAAGTTTCTCATTTGCCTAAGAATGGATTCTGTGTCCCCTTTCAAACATGGGCCTTGTTTCTTTAGAAAACAAGAAATTAACGTGGTCTATATTGGTTACAAATTACCACCCATTTAAGCATGACTTAAGTGGTTCAGATATTACTAATTTTCTTAATTAGCACCCTTAAGTTATGTAATAGAATCATAAAACCAACTGGTTAGCTTTATGAACAGACAACACTGGAAACCTGAAAGTACTCACATTTGAAGCACCTGTGTGACTTGTTAATGTGGGAAATATATAGTTTGTTAAATTCATAATAGCCTGTTCAATTTGCTTTGTTTACTCGTTCAACAATAGATGTTTGGGAATAATGTGATAAGGCTCAATGAAAAATGCAATTAATTCGCTGTAAACTCATGGCCGAGATAACACGAATTTAAATCAACAGAATTGTCAGAATTTTGGTATTCCTGATATGGCTTGCAATTAGTCCTACCTCACCCCATGCAACACGGGTTTGTATAAACAACAATGTTACTCACACACCAATTTAAACACAATAATTTACACAACCTCTCACACATATGTAGGACCCACACATAGTAGTGTGTGCGGAGCCCACATGTATGTGAGAAGTTATGTAAGTTGTTGTGTTTGAATTGTAGTGTGACTCAATATGGTAACTAAGTGTACAAGGATAATCTGGTCATTTTTGTAGCCGAGGGATAGTATAATAATTTTAGTGTTCATGGTATTTTACTCCTTTAAATTAACAGGGGTAATATGGTTATTTTAGTGTACATATATATTTTAGTCATTTTAGTATATAGTATGTAATTGGGCTAATGGGCGGGTCGGGTTTGCTTTTAAATAAATGGGTTGGGTATGGGTATGGATAATTAGACTCATAATTAATGGGTCTAAATGGGTCAATGACCCATTAAAGACCCAACCCACTTCCAACTTACCCATTTTTGTCCAAACCCGCCAATTTGACACCCCTACGTGTGAGTATCATTTCTGTTGTATAAAAGGGGAAAAATTCAAAAGAATGAAACATAATGAAAGGGGGGACAATACAACCATTACCTCTGTCACAGAATGGGTCCAAACCCAACTAACCCATTATTAGTTGGGTCTTAATTGGGTATCAATTGGGTCAACTTAAATGACCCAATGGGTCATGAAAGTAACCCACCAAAATTTCTCCAAAACCAACCAAAATTCCGTCTCTTTTCCAGCGCTCTCTCTCTCTCGCTCTTTTCCAGCTCTCTCTCTCTCTTTTCCAGCTCTCTCTCTCTCTCTCTCTCGCTCTTTCCCATCTATCTATCTCTCTCTCTCTCTCTCTCTCTCCCTTCCAGCTCTCTCTCTTATTCAATTTTTTCGTACTAAATTACACGCGTTCAAAAATATTTTGAACAGTCTGGATTAAAAATCAATTGTGACCGGTAATAATTATTTTGACCAGGCAAAATTGAAAACACATCTCATCCGTCGATTGCGCGAACGGACTGGTGAAATTGCACTCTGCTGTGAATAAGTTTCTTTCATGGTAGTCCCGCATGGGATTTAGATTAAAAAGTTAAGTGACTATTTTTTTGTTCTTTTTCAATTTTTTTTGTGTTTTGCATCAAACTTTTGTGACTTATTGATCATTTTCAATGAGAGGAATCGAAAAGTAAAAAATTGATCGAAACTTATAATTTTTGAAGAAGGACAAAAATAAGTCAATAAGACAAAAAAAAATTTACTTATTCTTGTCTTTTTGAAAAAAAATTTATGAGTTTGATTATAATTTTTACTTTTCCAATTTTTCTCGCTCGACGAGACGAATGACTAAATCACAAAAGTTTTGACGCAAAACTATCAAATACGAAAAAAATTTGAATAAAGACAAAAAAAAAGATATATACAACTCACAAAAGTTAAGTGGCTAATTTTTTTGTTCTTATTCAATTTTTTTCGTATTTGTTTGTTTTTCATTAATTTTTTGTGGATTATTGCTTCGACATGACATGAGGAATCTAAAAATTAAAAAATTATGATTGAAATCTAAATTTTTTGAATGAAGACAAAAATAAACCAATTTTTTTGTCATTTTTGTAATTAAGAGCGACCAATATGGTAATTAAGTGTACAGGGGTAATCTGGTCATTTTTGTAGCAAAGGGATAGTATGGTAATTGTAGTGTACATGGTATTCTAGTCATTTTAAATTTTAGTATATATGTAATTGGGTTAATGGGCGGGTCGGGTTGGGTTTTAAATAAATGGGTTGGGTTGGGTATGGGTAATTAGACTCATAATTAATGGGTTTAAATGGGTCAATGACCCATTAAAGACCCAACCCACTAACAACTTACCCAATTTAACCCAAACCCGCCCATTTGCCACCCCTACCTCTGTGTATATCCCCAAAGATTCTTGGCAGTAATTAGATTAAAGTCGTATTGCCATATTAAGAATACAAATGTATGGACACAGATCCTTATATAATAGTATCAACAGTACGTCCAGCACATCTGTTCGGAAATTTGTGTTGAAAGGATTATTGTTATTATTATTTTGTGATCAAGAGAATTTGCATAATTCATCCATTATTAATATGCACATGTGACCTAACAACGAGATTTTATTTGGTTTAAGGTACAGTAATATCAAATAATAAAAAAAACAGTTTAATTAATTTATTTGTATAATCTCAAAGAAGATCTCAAGCAGTTGTACTTTTATTCTTTTCTTTTGAACTCCTGGGTCATCGTGCCTTGTGCAGTGTATCTGATTATAGAACATTAAAAATTTCACTAATATTATGACAATTGTTGTGTATCTCTTTCTCTTAGAAATCTACATACATTAATTAAATAAGTATTTAAAACTAATTAAAGATCGGTGATCTATCTTTGCTGCTTTTTCTTTCTTCTTGTAAAGCAAACGATCACAACATTTTGATAAGTCCAAATTGTTATGGATCAATACATCTACAGCCTTTTGGGCTGTATCGATCTACAACCGTCTCTCTCAAAAAGTCGAGAAAGTCAAATATTTTGGTTCTTTTTTTTTTTTTGTCTTGTATAATTTTTATAAAAACTTTGGTCTATGTTTTAATACTTTTTAGATTCTTTTCGTCGAGATGAAAAAAAATATATAATTTTACATTTCTAATTACTTTGCATAGATTAAGTGAAAGCAACAATTGCCGAGTTAGGCCGAACTCACCCTAAGTTTATTAACCTCAGGTATTTTTTAATGTAATTGTTGCTAGAGAAAATATATAATTGCTTGGAAATTGGAGTATTTTCGTAGAAGTCCACGTAAAATACCTCTGAGAATGTGGTATTAGTAGCTCTCCAAATTCGAAATCGACTTTGTTTAGGGGTGTTCAAGAAACCAATCTAATCGCTAAATTAATATGATCTATACCGAACCATGCTATATGGTTTGATTCTATGGTTCATTCAGTTAGTTCAGTTGCTGGTTACCAATTTAAGAACCGAACCATCCCATTTAGTATTAATATAAATAAAAATATATACATACATATATATAATTATGTGTTTCTATTGGGCGAGCTAATTTCCTGATAAATCTATTTAGAGGAGAAATCACATTTATTAGATAAGTCTTTAATATACTACTTTATTTTTGGGAAGTCGAACCATTAAGGATTCTAAGAGTGTTTAGCCGTTTCGCTTTCTTTTTAAAAAGAAAGTAATTTCAAGTTCAAATATAATGAAAATAAAAAATAATTTTTTAATTTTAATTATTTGCATAATTATATGATTTTTGAGCTTGAAATTACGTTTGTTTTCTAAAAGTTTATTTTTCTAGAAACCGGAACACCCACTATTCAACACCCAATATCCAATTTCATTCTTTTCCTACTCTAGCATTTTTCCAGTTGGGTTTGGATTCTTAATATTTGGTGCTTTTTTGGTCCAATATTTTTGGACAGGAAATTGGGACTTATTTACCTTTTTATCCTCAAATTATTAATGAACTGCCAATTTGATCCCGAATCTAGATATTAGTCCAAATTTCATTATCCAGCTTGCATTTATTTCTAATTTTTTTTGACATAATCTTTTAACATCCAGTGCGCGTTTACTTCAAACAGTATTTTTCCAATTGGGTTTGGGTTCTTAATAAAATTCCTATAATTATTTTGTGAGTTGTTTGGTGCTTTAAATTCTCAATTATTTTATGAGTTATTTGTTTTTAAAAAGTGTTTAGATGCGAATTGAATAGAACCAGAACCAACTAAAACCGGACCAGTCATGCGGTTTGGTTTTGGTTTTGGTTTTGGTTAGGTTCCACACATATATTACTTAAGTTTTGGTTGTTAATTTTTTGAACTTTTAGAATCGTTAGAAATGGTTATTGGTTTTTTAGAGAACCCCAGACCAATCCGGACCGGATTGTACATTAAACTTACAAGCGGGAGCTGTGTACATTGAGTATGATGTATTGCTATTTGTGCATACATAAAGCTAAAAAAGTTGATTAAAACCGATATGTCTGGATATTATAAGGACATCCACGCATATATGCTCACCAGAGCCTCCTTTTCGCTCCACAAGGACCAAATATCAAATCAATGCCCATTAGTCATTCCCTTTAGAAATATTTCAAATCCCTCATTTGACTAATGAACAAGCGAGACACAAATTATTTAGTTTCGATTTTCCTGGTAAAAAACCGAAGATAGGAACAAATACGATGACTAATATGATGGCGTAAACCTCATTTTCTTTATCATTTTCAACACTTTGTTTCTTAAAATATGATTTAGCATGCTCTGTACACTATGTGCGCGAGAGTTAAGGATTTGTTTAAGCACCCCATTTAGAGAATACAAAAAAACAAACACCTTTTTTTTATTTATTATTGAGATCAATTTGTATATGTGTCAAAGGAGATACCAAAGCACAACCATATCTAATAAACTAATTAACGACCTTGTTTAGAGTTCAATGCATCCAATACTCCCGGGATTTTTTAATCATAAATGTAATCAGCTGCTCAATACTTTTATTGTTTATCCAACTAATAACCTAGCCTTGGGATGATAAATAAATAAATAAAAAGATACTAGTAGTAACATTGGTGGAGGGTGCAATGAATCCAACTCTTACCTCTAATTGTTTATTTTTCCTTTCCCTCTTTCTCTTGATTTCATTCGATATGTCTGGATATTGAATTTGTGGAAGAAACATTAATATTAATAGAAATATATCAAAGGAAATTAAGAAGACATAATCTTTTTTCATAATAATGCAAAATGGCATTCGCGGCGGTTTCATTTGACGATCTAAGTAGTTCATTTTGTAGTTCTCGGTCTGTGTGTAAATCATTCATGCCAAAAATCAGGTTGATCGAACTTTGGGTATTTATTTGGACGATTCATATTTGTCTTAAGAACAAATGGACGGTGATTCGACCGAGCTTTGACTGATAATTCGATTAATCATTTTTTTTACATGAATGATTTGTACATCAAGGTCTCGATCGAAAATAAATGGATCGGATCTTCAAATAGGATCGTTTGTCCCATTCCACGTTATATATGAGAGATCAAATGAGGAATTGCCACCTTAGAAAATCAGAAAAGAGGTGTTTGGGCTTAAAGAAAGGTGTTGGATCCTCTACGGTCCATCAAATGAAGTTGGTGAATCCAATGCAAGCCGTTTTGGCCATCTGGGTCCTTTCCGAACTCATCTCAATGATCGAAACCATTTTATTTTAAGATCTCTTCGAGAAGATCAACTACTATACAATTCACGTTGACCATCCATTTTTGTTGCTTATTACAGTAATTGACAACCAATTAATTAATGTGAATGCGTGTACCTATTTGATTTGGCTTCCTACAAATTTTGTGCCTTCCACAAGTTCAATATTCAAACACGGTGTGGTCGTGCTCAATCTTATTAATTCGGATTAACATCGACGACAGTGGATTGAATCAGCGTAACGGAATTAATCTGGCCCCTAATATTTGTCCACCGTTTTTGTCTTTTAAAAAAAAATTAAAAATATACATTCAGTTGATCACGCTGACCTAATTATATTCATTGTCTCACCAAGTCAAGACATTAAATTATTAGCTCTATTGATCCTGACTTACATTTTCCGATGGATTTTTTAAGTTGTATATCCATCGAACAAAGTCAAAAAGGAATAATATGCATAATGAGACCTTCTTCGGGGACCGACGGAAAAGGAAACCGACCAATCGTGGGGCCAACTTTAGGGTCCCGCGTTAATGATCCAAACTATTGATTATTGTTTAAATTTTTTTCTTGAGTATTTCTATAAAATTTCATGTCAATCGGATAACTACAAGGTACTTAATCCAATGTTCACTTTCTGTTTCAAAGTTTAGGATCCTGAATTCTGGACGAAACATTCGACATATGGATCACGTACTTACATTTATCCAATTGATCTCCTGAAAATTAACAGGGGTAACTCAGAAAAATATTTAAAAAATAGTCAACGGATTGAATCGTTTGCGTGAGACTTCGAACTGAACTCCACAACAGGTTGGTTCCATTTTCCGTGTGTCCCCGTAGTGTTACGCTATGCGTAACAGAGGCGTTGAATCACCAGAAGCCATGGCGCATTGACTTTTATTATATACATAGTATTATTGTTCAAAAGGTAAAATGTCAAACTCCAATCCCAATATTCTTTTAATTTTGTAGACCCTCGTGTCATTGCAATGGCTGACATTCGGAATTTTCTCCCATTCAAAAATTAATACCGTAATGGATTTTGACCAATAATCTCGAGATATATATATATATATATATATATATATATATATAGAGAGAGAGAGAGAGAGAGAGAGAGAGAGAGAGAGAGAGAGAGAATCTGGCCGGGGGAAAACGCAGGGAATTAAAAAGATAGAAGAAGATCTATTGGCAAAGTGTGCAAGCAATGGCAACGGGAATATGTAATCTTCTGGGTGAGTACTTATTAATTTCCTCGTTATGGTTACTACTGTTAGGTGTCTCGTATTTTATGGTATTCGTAGATAGTGACATATATATATATTTTTTTTGATCCGGATAGTGACATATATATGGCTTGTGGTTTTATGCACTACGCCAAATATTGCCTTTTTACCGATTTTTTAACCGGCGGCAGAGAAAATACTAGTAAAGGGTGTTACTACCGGCGCTAATGACGAACCACTGGTAAAAGGAACTAATTGTGTGAATATTAATGACGGTAACTTGAACCGTCAGCAAAGGTAGCTATTAACGGCGATAAACCGAAAAACTGCCAGTAATAACAATGATTTGTAGTATAAATATTATTATTCTTCTAATAAAACAATGCTTTTATACTGTTCATAGGGTTGTCGGTTCAAAACTCAACACTACAATTGTTTTTTCGGAAAAACCTTTAGAGGCGGTAATAAGAGCACCGTTAATAATATGTAGGAGTAGGTTTTACCGTTAATATGGCGGCCAACTTTAACAGCGCGCGTTTTTTTTCTTTCCCGACGATTGAATATACTACATACGACAGTCATATTACCTCTGCAAATTAAAAACCGCCAGTCATACTTTAATTATCGATGGTTTTCATGCCTCTAACGGCAGTTTTTGACTGCCGGTAGAAGCTAGCTAGCGTTTCTTTGAGGCAGTGATTGGAACTTTAGATTAATATCTTTGGAACAGTGCAAGACCCGCGAGGTTGCGGTGTAATCTTTATTGAGTGCATTGTATTTTATAGTTGCAGAAGTTGGAAAGATCACAAGAGAAGAAGACACTAGCTAGCTAGCAGAAGCCCCTATATATATATATATATCTTTTCCGTAGAAGTGTGGTGGGAAAATAAAGCGAATAAGAATAATATTGTAACTTATAGTTTAAGCATATTCATGATCACTTAGAAAGACACTAATACGAGTATACAACTCACTAGCGTACCCTAGCCATTGAAAGTTGTCACTAGGATAAACCTTTCAAAAGGAGTTGGATCCCCTCCCGTCTAAGTTTTTGACGGGAGGAGACAGTCCCAATTCGGATCATTCATTACTGCAATCAATGGTTCGGATTTGCTCAAAGGCTCTTACCGGTAAGAGTCACTCAGCAAATCCAAACCATTGATTATCCCAATGAACGATCTGGATTTAGACTCTTTCTTCCGGGCCAAAACTTGGACCGATCCTGATATGGGGTCAATTCAATTTATCATTGAATGTATTGTTCTTTCTTTTCTTTAGCTTTAGCCCTATTTTTCGCCTCGTCCTTTTGTGGCTTACATTTCGCTGTCTCGGTGTACCAGTTGTTAATAAATTTACTGGCAATTAAAAAAAAAAAAAGAAAGAAGATAAACTGATTATTCATTCAATCACTGATGCTTATATATACAACTCATCGTGGTAGCTCTCGTCACAAAGATCAATCGTAAATCCAAATTTTTTTGGTCATCAATACGAAAATTGACAGTGTCTCTAGTTTCTCTAATTTACCCCCCACCCCGCCCCAAAAAAAAAAAGTCTCTAGTTTGTGCTGATGAAGAGTACCTAGCAATGGCCTTTGGAAATGGGTCATTGAAAAAGGCAAGTTTGTTCCCCAAAATCTAATGTAGGGGGAGCCTCTTTTGGGATTGGGAGAAATCAATGCTGGTACTACTATTTTGAGAGGGGGACCAATTGAACCAACAAATCTTTAAGACAGTGATAAGAAAAGGGGCCGGGGGGGTGGGGGGTGGGGACCATGCATGCAAAACAAAAAACCCTAATGCTTATAACCAGTATTGTACCTGTCAATTTTAAAAGTGCCTCAATGAGTGTCGACAAGCCATGTGATCGATCGATGAGCAGATGCCCTCTCATTCCTACTTCAAATTTCCATCTGCATGCTGATATATACTCATTTCCATTCTGGCTAGCTAGTACTAGCTAGTACTCCACAACCCACATACGCATACATACTCGCATCAAATTAATGTAGTTTTTTTTTTTTTTTTCTAATTTTTTGTATATGGTTCCAGGTGTGCATGCATGTCTGGACTCGTTTACGGGAAACTCGGCTAATTCCTACAAGACCAATTCTCAATATTCACGAGCAGGAAGCCTAGTTTAAGCCAGGACAGAGCATCGTAAGAAGTGGCGCCCCAAGATATCTGATAGCATGCGGGAGGTTTCGAACTTGAAAACTTACGATGAAGCAAACTCTTGATTTTCCACGGCTTGACCATTTTTTTTTTTAATCAGCAAAAGAAAAAAATTATTAATCTAAGAAACAAAGTTACAAAGATTAACAAAGTTACAAAGATTAAAAGGCCGAAACCGGCATCACAACCAAAAATCTACATCCACGCCTTGACCATTAGGTCAATCCCAAGTGCAGCTTGATTTACTTAACGAATTGTAATTATTTGTTAAAAATGATGATGGAGGATATTATTATATGTATATAACAACAATGAGAAAAATTGGGATGATCATGCACTTTCCGACCTTAAATTAGAATCCTATTCGTTTGGCTTTGTTTCCCTTCGGAGACATCTGATAAATTGGGATGATCATTCACTTTCTGACCTTTTTAAATTAGAATCCTATTCATTTGGCTTTGTGTCCCTTCGGAGACATCCGATAAAATTGAAATGATCTGGATTTGTTGGGGGAACGAAAATGAAGTATAAATGGCTTATTTTCATTTGCTTTTTATTGGTTGAGTTAGGAGAATAGGAAGAACATCAAACAGGATGGATAAGTAGGAAACATTTTATATTTTCTTTGGTTATGGCTGAAAATGCAATTTATGGTTTTTGTCGTTTTCATTTCCCTTGAAAATCTCATTTTCTTAAATTTTTCCAATATAAATGTTGTACTTGTGTACATTTTTATTGTCTTCTTACATGAACTAATTAAAACATTTTCACTTTTAACATTTTTATTCTCAAATATGGACAAATATTCTGCGATATTTTTCCCTAAGTTCGGATGCATGGTGATAATTTAAATAGCTTGCAGTTGATGTTTGCTTTATTTCTCCTTATTATTTTTTTTATAAGCAAAAAAATTTATAAATCTTTGAAATTTTTTTTGTTATCTTTTTCAAAAAATTTGTAACTAACTCGCTTTATTTATCTTATTATTACTCCATTTCTTTGGGACGGGATTCTCTCTAGGGACCGTATGTACGTGCTAGACAGTCTGACAGCTTATGCACCACGCAATAGACTCATATTGGTCAGGAATTTTTTATGGGACCCTTACTTGTAAGAAAGCTACAACAGCTGTAGGCCGGAGGCAGCTAGCTACCGGCCGGAGAGGATTTATTTCCTTTTATCTCCAGAATATGTATGCATGGATATTTATAAATTTAATGGTTTCTCCTAGTTATTTTCATAATATAAACAAACGTGCAAATGTATCCCACCCTCACATGTTATGAATCATTTCCTGCAGACAGTACTACATACTTTCCGAATACGATTGTTTTGCAAGAGCCGACCACCGAATTTCCACCAATTGTCTTTAGAAATAATTGCAATCATAACAATAAAACAACAAGATCCTGAAATGGATTCATAGGTCCATCAACAACTGAATATGTTTCAAGCATTGGTAGGTCATAGTAACCATGATCAAAAAATTTATTTATATATATATGGCCTTAAAACATTTTTATTTATATATATGCATGCATATATACATAAAGTTTTAAATGAGGACCTCTTAAAATGCGTACCCCCTGTTCTTGATCGAATTTTAATAATCCGAACCGCTCAATATTTTCAAAACGTGATTTTAAAGGTATCCGGGAGAAATCGGCAAAACAAATGACCGAGAAGGGCTTGATTTGAGTTGTTTTTTACTGAACCGTTCAATGAAAAACTGATCGGATGAAGCTCTTCTCAGTCATTTTTTTTGCTGATTTCACGCAGGTACCTTTAAAATCACGTTCTGATCACATTAAGCGACTCGGATCATCGAAATTCAATCCAAAAATGGGAGAAATAGGGAGGATTGCATTTTAACTAATATATATATATATATACACACACAGAGTCCGGATCCAGTTAGGACGTCCGAATTTTGTGTTAGGTCCAGACCACAATCTCAACTATTGGATTGTATTTTCAATGGTCCAGATGCACGGACACTCTGTTCGCATGAACAGATATCTGTTCATATGAACAGATTTTTCGCGTATCCGAACCACTGAAAACACAATCCAACAGCTTAGAGCAAAGGTCCGGACCTAACACTAAATCAGGATGTCCTGACTTGATCCTTAGTGTGTTATATGATAGAGTAGGTTCTTTAACCCGTTCAATTGCATTGAAATTATGGGAAAACAAGAAAAATTATCTTCCTATAACTTTCTTAGTGTTCAGTTAATAGGAAAGTTATAGAACCACCAACTTGGATATGACTTTTAAAAACCCTCGATGTACCCTTTGTCGAGTTTTAATAAAATTTATTGCCGATCAAAAAAAAAAACTTAAAGTTCTCCATCAAAAAACAAAATATATCTTAAAAAATTGATCCTTCAAAAAACCAAAAGAAGAAGAGGGAAACAGAACAGGCACAGAAAAATGGAAATAATTTTTTTTCCCTTTACTTTAGTTTTTCTAAAACCAAATATTACATTTTTTGAGGTTCCATGCCATTTGTACTTGCTGCTTTTTGAAAAACACCTTAAAAAATACTTCCACATAATTCATACATATCCATCATTTTTCACGACTTATGAACTCCGCGACTCTTGTTGTTTTTTGTATTGTTCTTTTATTGAATCGACTTGATATTGCTTGATTGAATGGGCTTGAATTAATGTTCGATTTCAGGAGGCAGGCGATTTTATATATTAAAAGAGAAATTGCGAGACAATTTAGTTTAGAATCAATAAATCTTAAATGATTTTTGAGATTTGAAAACACATCGGTTCCACTTTGATAGTTTGTCAAACAACTTTTGTTCTATTTTTTTGGATACTCAATCTTGAAAAATGTATGAATGTTTGAGTAAGAAATAGAGAAATGTTTGACGTTAAAAGTACAAAAATATGGACCGATGTTGAAAAAAGTTCATTTAAGACGACACCTTAGACATAATTGGTAAAGTTTTTTTTGTTTTTGGTCATAATTTTTTACTTTTTAAACTCCTCTCATCGAGATGAATGATTCATCCAAAAAAGGTAACACAAATATAACAAAAATTCAAAAAAGACAAATAAACCACACAAAACGAAGAAAAAAATAAATTTACGATCGAGAACCCCACCTTAATGTATAATAATAAAATCGAACATTAATGTTGTCCTGCCATGCTAGATGATTTGATGAGGATCTTTACTACAAGATTGGGACCAAATTGTTGCACTCCATCAATTGAATGACTCATGCAGCAACCCCTAAACCCATAAGGGTGGTCCAATATTAATTGGGTCAAATAAAGGGTACGTACGTTGCTTCCCCTATAATTCTTCAACCAAATGTGTAAAAATAGGACCCAAGTTTAAACATGCGTAGACACTCTATTTTGAACTGTCTAGACTAGTTTATATACGGTCTTTGATTCTTCGATGATGATTAACGGTCAAGAACATTCGAGATGGTTGATGTGTTTGAGCTCCGAGCTTTCCAAGCTCCTTAGAACCATTGTCAAACCTATTTCAAACCTTTCGAGCCAGAACCAAATGGCCTCAGCAAAATCCTGCTTCAGCACGCTGGTGATCAACTGACGCACGCTGGTGCATTGCCACGTGTCAATCATCGAGCATGGAGCCAGTCTCCAGTGGCACACGCCAGTGCCTAAGTCGCGCACGCCACTTGTTCCCAGTCAAATCACCTTTTTTGGGACCACTTGCCCTGGACTTTTGTGCCACCCTGACGTGTGCAACAATTCTCCTAATGATGATTTCGTCCAGGGCCGTCCCATTCTCTCTCCTACAAGATCCATCACCTTATCCCATGCATTTAATGCATGGAAGGCTTGCTTCTTTCCTTGCAACCCAAACAAGCCTTAAGGCTTCAACTGATCTTAGCTGACCAGCCTCTCTCTCAGCCTATATATACCCCCCCTTGCATTTATTTGCAAGGGGGTTACACTCATAAAGAGCTCCCAAGTTTTCTCCCTCTTCTCTCTCTAGCTCTCCCTTGTTTTTCTTTCATCCATTGAAAGACAAAGCAAGGAAGATCAGTCATACCCCCCTACATTGCCATCTTCATCCTCCATCCATCCTCACATCCCAAGTTCAAGCTCAACCCTCCATCAAACCTCATTCCAAAGGTATACCACCTTTGTTTCTGTTAACTATTCAGACCCACGAGGGAGCCTTTGGTAGGAGTCAAGGCGGTAATCAATACCAGTCACCGGCCCCAGAGCCGGCAAAAGATTTAATGATCGTGCTCAGTAGGATGTGGCGCACGCCCGTCATCCTATGCCGTGCGCCACTCATGGTTGCATGGCCAGGCTGGTGTGGGATCACAGTCCACTCTTTTCTATTTTATCTTTTATCTGAAGGCCACTGTTAGCATGTTAAAAATCAGTTTATAGCTTTCCATATTTTAAAGCGTGTAGTCGGGTTATCTGTTAGAAGCTGACCGATGGGCCTCTGCAGGATCATACGGTCTGTTCGGAACCAGATGAAGCAAAGCTAAGCACTGGACCAAATGGACAAGTGGCGTACGGTCTACCTTGACCTGCGTGCGCCACCTGTTCCAAGTTCTAGTGGCTGGCCCATACTTCTCAGCTTAGTTCCGGCCCTTGCTTGATCCCCCACTCTGTTTATGGGGTTTTCAGTCCATTTATTTCTGTTTAATTTAATGCTGTAATCTGTAACCGTATAGATCCTGCGATATTAAACTGCGTGGTTTGTCCTGGGTGTGCACTAGTCCATTCCAGAGCCCAGAGGGTTGAGTTCAGGAGCTGTGGGTTTAGGCCTATCGGCGCACGCCAGTGCTAGTGTGGCGCACGAAGGGTGTCTCTATATGCATTGGCATGACCAGTGCATATAGATTTGTTCCTGCGTGCACCATTACGGACTAGTGTGTGCCAGTTTGTCTAAAGCGCTCACAGGAGCTTGTTCTCAATCTATTACATTCATCTAGATCAAGCATCCATTTTTTGTCATATAAATGCAACTTGTCATTATGTCAATCCCCATTAACTGTTCCCCCCGCCCTAACTGGCTGAAAATGACTAAAAGAGAGAAAAATGCAAATGTTTCATAAAATGCCTAAGTAGAGACCGATATTCGGATTGGGCGAGAGGGGTGCCATAAAACCCTTCCCCTCTTGTAACCTGGCTCCTGAACCTCAGATATCGAAGGTGACGACGGTCCAGTCTACAAGCCTTTTTTCAAATCAAACAAACATGACCAAAAACGTTTTCAAATCGGTTTCTTGGGTGTTTTCCGCAAAATCCGGGTGGCGACTCTCTTAAAACAGCATTTCGTCATGCTTTTCAAACAAAAGGGTGCAAACCAAATTTTTTGCAAACCAAAAATGCGAAATTTTTAGGGCCGTGTGCCCACAACATGCAGCAGTTTTGTGTTGTTTGTTTTTCTATATTTTCTTTTGAGCTAGAGTAGATTATGATTAACGAATGACAAAAAAAAAATCCGAAAACTAGCCTCGGACAGATTTACATTGAACTTGTTCTTTAATTAACTTGGAAAAAACTGTATGAGATGGACAAAAAGGTTATTAGTCAAATTAATCGACTTCAATCGTGACTTAAGAGTTCTAATTTGGAAGAAAAAAATGTTAGCAAGTTTTACCATATATGGATGACGGATTGCCACTTTATTAAGTGTGTGATAGTACTAGGGTTCACGTGATACTGTTACGAGTTCTAGTCTATCTTCCTCTCTGAGACCAAGGGATGCATGTTGCAGAGCAGCTCCCTGCTGAGCGGGTGCAGAGCGACTGACCCGGCTGTTCATCTCGGCACGAACGGCTCAATCAAATTGAGCGCATACAAATCTGAATCGTCCTTTGCTCGGATAAGATCTCAATTGTCAATTACCGATATTGTTACGAGTTCTAGTCTATCTTCCTCTCTGAGACCAAGGGACGGTGCAGAGCAGCTCCCTGCCGAGTGGGTACAGAGCGGCTGATCCAACCGTTCATCTTGGCACGAACGGCTCAAATAGAATTGAGCGCATACAAATCTGAACCCTCCTTTGCTCGGATAAGATCCAAGCCGTCAATTGCCGATATGAGCGGTCAGATTGGCCGCTCAGCCTCTACAAGGAGATGCTTGGCACCGCTCTACATATTTGTTAATTGGTTTGGTACTGTTACCATTCCATGTAAATATATTTCTTATTTCTATGAATTACATGTAAAACTAATACTAAGTTCGAAGGAGTTGGCCTAATGATCAATGCCTGAAACTTAATTATATAGGGGCTTGCTTCCTTCTTAGGTCTCACTAGGTTCGAAACCTCTCAGGTGTTATAAGCTCTTTTGGGGTAAGACGCGCATATAGAGTCTTGCTTTGTCTTTAATCGAAACTCCTGCAAGTAAGCGACAGGTTGGTCCCCGAGAATTAGCTAGGCGTGCGTGAGTTGACTCGGATACCTGAGTTATCGAAAGAAATGATCATTAAGCTCCATTTGTGTATACATATATGGTGGAGGGTGGGCAGAAGAGATACAAGCCACCCTGTACATGCATGCTCTTACAAAACCAAAGCAACTTTGGTTAGGTTATACTATATCCTATCCTGAGTAGTGAGTAGTGCGGACTACGTGTGACAGGTTGTACCCGATATTATGGTGTGTCGGGGGAATCTTTGCTACAAACAAAAGCATTACACCGGACCATCTGTAAATTTGTACGCAAAAAATGAACCAAACGATTATTTTTTGGGTACTGATTTTGCCACTTTTTTTTTTTGTTAACGTCACTCCCTTGCAACTGGCTGCAAAAATACACTTGCAGGGGAGTGGCGTTAACAAAAAAGAGAGTGGCAAAATCATTTCCCTATTTTTTTTCTTCTTCTTTTTCTTCCCCTTTTCCTAATTTCCTTGGAATCTGTAATTAATTGGTTAGTTTCTTCTTTTCTTTTTTCTTTAAACTTTGATGGTAGTGGGTTTTTTTTTTTTTTAATAATTAACCTCCTGCCCGAGTCAATTTGTGCACACCTTGATTAAATCTAGAGCCCTGAAATTAATGACCGGGAAAACCCGTTAGTGATTCCAAAGTTTGAATTCTTTGACCTCCGTAGAATTCGAACCTTTCGATGGATCTCATGAACGACAAATACTTATTTCTTTCTCGTAGAGGAGCATCGCACCTTGTGTACAACTAAACTATTGAAGTTCAAATTAGGTCAACACGTTACAGTTCTCTGCAAAACTCATTCTCTTTTTCTTTTTTCTATTTTTTTGATTGGCAAATTTTTTTATTAAAAACATTTAGAGAGAAAAGGGGAATCCAACCAAAAGTTAGGTAATACACCAAATGAGCCGAAGCCCAAACGCCTGAGGTCTAACACGGGTGCCCTAAAAATAATCAAGCAAGCACAGCCCGAAACCCAAATATACATATAAGTGCCCACACAAAAACAAACGGGCCCAGAAAGGACTTGCCCGGCAGATCCAACACACAAACCCTAACTACGCTTCCTAACTACTGCTACAAAACACCAGAGACATCACCACTATAGAGACCTGTAAAATTTTAATTATTGAAAATGCTTATTAATCCCTAATTGGGAAAAGAGAATTTATTTGGTGGTTATTTGAATTGAGGATTAAGTGAAAGAATTGAGATTTGAGGTAGTGCAGGTGTGATATTAATTTATAGTGGTATAAATAGTGGGTGTGTGCATGTAGGAGATTATTTCATCTCCATCTCTCTTTCTCTCTCAAAACTCCACTCCATCTCTCAAGAAACTCAAGAATCAACCTCCCGTCGGCCTTTCAATCACGTTCTTGAGCTCGAAATTCCATGGGTCAAGCTTGGAGCACAGCTTTGAAGTTTGTGGAGGCTAGGGCTTGTTTAAATCGCTTGGATCTTGGTTATCATCACGAGGTAGGGACTTCTTTACCTCTTTTATGTGTCTATATATTGATTTGGTGTAGAAATTGAACCTTGATCGTCTTCCTTTATTCTCTTGAAAGCTGTCAGAAATCTGCAGAAATCACCCGAAATCGCGTAAGGATCGATCCCTAGTCACGGGGGATCAATCCCCCATTGTTTTTCTTGAATCCAACAGCTCCAGGGATCGATCCCTGGTGATGGGGGGATCGATCCCCCTCTCCTCTGGATAGCTTCGTGCTATTTTGCTTTTCTTCGACCGTTTTGACTCCTGATTGCTTCTAAACCCTTTGGACACCCCCTAACCTATCTCAAGCATGTTCAATGACTTCCTATGAGCAATTGATATTATCCTTGATCCGTTGGCCTTCTGTTAGTAAGGAACGAATAAGAGTTCACTTGATTAAAACTACGTTAAAATGTATCTTATTGATAGATTAAGTACTTGTGAATGTTTATGGCATATTTGTGGCAATGTTGGCATATTGTATGATGTCTCATGTATGAATGTGATCATGGGGAAGTCTTAATTTGCATATTGAATAAGGAAGTAGTTGTTTGTGTCGGAAGTTGGTTTAGGGAGTCTCGTAACGCAAGGAGTGATAATACGGAGACTTAAGCGGGTCTTGTAACGTAAGAGGTGGTAATACGATGATCCAAGTTGTTAAGGCTCTCCATAACGCAAGGGGTGGCAATACGGTAACCCACGTGGTGTTATACTGTAACACAAGGTGTGGAAATACAGACGGTGGAAATTGGGGATAGTGAGTCTTGTCGAGAATGTTAGAGTCATTAATGTCTTGTGAACAATATGGCATATTGTGATAACAACATGTCTTAGAACGATTGTAGTAAATGATTGGCATACCTATGAGTTGATTGCTACCTATCGATTGAACTACAACTCTTGTCTTCATC
Source organism: Rhododendron molle (assembly GCA_025413875.1). Taxonomy (NCBI): domain Eukaryota; kingdom Viridiplantae; phylum Streptophyta; class Magnoliopsida; order Ericales; family Ericaceae; genus Rhododendron; species Rhododendron molle. The sequence goes on along the minus strand of CM046391.1, from coordinate 20,477,301 downwards.
CTTTTTGCACTTATCGTCATATTTGCACATAGACTTGGTAAAGATATAATTACTGGGCTAGCGTAGCTCAACCCAATCCTTCTTTTCAAGTTCAAATGCTGGACAATAACTTACATGCATCATGTGCCTGGATGTGAAGACTTTTGGAAGCTAATATTGCTTAGTTACCTTATCATCTTTGTAATGTTTTTCTTTTGACTAAGATGAGTTTGTAACTAATAACTCTTGAATTTCTTTTGACTAAACCGTTTGTAACTAAAGAACTTGTCAAACTTGTACTTAAGTTTTATTCGGGGCCGGAGTGCCAAAGTTGTATATCTGTAAACTTGGGGATTTGGTTTGTAAAGTTAAACAGGTGGGAACTCTTTTGGGTATTATTTATGTTATGCGAGAAACTTTTATTGAAATGACTTATTTATTTATGTTGAAAATCGAAGGCGTGACAACCACCCGGACCAGCACCACCACCACCCAACCGGCCTCGCCGTTATGCAGATCCGGCCACTCCCAGATGTAGCGATTGGCGACAGGAAGGACCCCAACAGACCCACCAAGATGATGCAACTTCACAAAACTCATTCTCTTTCTTATGTTCTCGTTTTTTCCTCCTGTTTTTTTTTTTTCTTCATATTTTTCTTCTTCATTAATTTTCTTGAATTTTTTGAGAGAAAGAGAATGAAAGAGTAAGAAATCATTGAATCCACATTGAGCATCTCCATTTGAGTGTTCAAGACATCTTTAGGGTAAGACTTTAGTCAATTAAAAAGAAATTTCATATTATTTGGCTCCATTTGACATTGTTAGGACTATTTTTTAGGATCATTTGAGTTTGCTTTCCACTTTGGAAAACATGATAGTATATTTACAAGCGGTGAATATACGACAAGTGTTTGAGCTAAGGTTTTAAATTCTATAAGTAGTCAATACAGGAAATTAAGAGCTTGGAACCAAGATTTTGAATATTGTCACGTACCCTTTTGTCACGCATAACCGATATTTAAAAATCCGGTTCTGTAGGCCTTCAATTTCTTTTGTGGTTCAAATGCGACGTCCCGGAAAGTACCTTTAAAACCGACAGCAATTCAAATTAAAATCATTTAGATTTATTTTCAGAAACGTGGAGTGACAAAATTACGTACCATGGCCACCTTTTTATAGAATCTTTTATGTGGACCAGCTCTTTGGCTTCTTTTCCATCAATCTTTTCCATGTTTTTTCCTTTTTTTCATCAATGACGCAGAGTTCTGATTCATGTCTTGACAAAGGGCATGCAAGTGCCTTGCTACTGCATTTCTAGAGGGTCAAATCAAATTGATTTCATTGAGTTTAAGGTCTTAAAAATGTAGAAACATTACATTGATTTCAATGAAAAAGCCGAGCCGACTTTTTGGATTTTTTTTATAGATATTTTGAAAAATATTTGCATAAAAGTTTTAATTTTTTACTTTTTCGATTCATTTTGACAAGACAAATCAATAATTCACAAAAATTAGGCACAAAATTAACAAATGCAATAAATAAATAAGGACAAAACAAGAAAAAATCCCAAAAACATACATAAAAATATGTAGGAGTACTTAAAAGAAGGGCAAAATGATAACTCAAAATACTGCCAAATTGCTTCCTTCACCTTCTTTTTTGGGTGGGAAGGGAAAGGGGAGGGGTCCTCTCTAGTGCATTGAGGCACTATGGTGTTGTAATGTTCTTAAGTGGGACCCTTCGAGCAGTGGCGGAACTATTGGCACGTGGGGTCACGTGCCCCCACCAACTTCAGACTTCTTCTTCTTCCATTGAACTCTTCCACGCAGTCGTCCTTCTAGAGTTGTTCTTCTTCTTCTTCTTCTCTCTCTCCATACACACGCCACATAGGGCAGAATGCAGATTGATTATTTCAAGTTCAAAGTGAAGGTTTTAATTTGAGATTAGAAACTACACCGGAGGTATTTTACATTTGAACAGTTTGATTGGGCCTAACTAAATTAGGAAAGGTAGGGGTTTGTTTTGGAAAACTAGTCCTTTTTTTTTTTTTTTTACATTCGGTAGTCCTAATCTATATTCCTAGGGAACTTGGGGGAGGGGAATGGGACTTACAAGGATCGAACCCGTAAGTAATTCTAATCTAGATTCCTAGGGAACTTGGAGGAGGGGGATGAGATTTACGAGGATCGAACCCTGCCCATGGGGCTTACGGGAATCGAACTCTGCCCATGTGCATGAGAGTATGTAGGGGAGGCCAACTACACTCCACTCCATTTGCAGAAAACTAGTCATTTAGTGGTTAGTTACTTATAATTGTTTTCTACTAAATGATGGAGATTTAAATTCAGTTTTCCATATTTTGTGCTTAAATTAATCTTAAGAGGTTGGTTTGGTGGTTAAGGTCTCAAAACATAAGGGTTTGCTTCTTTCTAAGACATTAATTTCGAAACTTTCCTGCTGCTATCAAACCCTTTTTGGGGCCACGAGAGGTTTGTTTGGTCGTTAATTACAGGGTCTCGTGATCAGTCAAGGTGTGTGCTAGTCGACTTACACACACGGTTATCAAAATAAGTTGTACGTGCTTAACTTCAATTTTTCCTTAAGGCTAATACTAGGTGCCTCCACTTTATGGAAATCCTGGGTCCGCCACTACCTTCGAGGTATCATGATCTCAAGGATTTGAACAATTCATTTCACATAGTTTGTTGGGTTCTATTCATACAAAAGATCCTGATCTCTTAAAAAGAAAAACATTATACAAGATATCGGGTTATTCAAAAATAGATAGCCAAATGTTTGATAAGAAAGTGCATATTTTCGAAAAATAGATAGTTTGATTCAGAGAGTTGAGCTGTAAGGTAAATCTACCTAAATTAGGTAGTTATAGGTGTCACATTATTTACTGTACGAATTACGTGCTTCGCAAACTTTACAAAATGAATTATTCAAATCGCGATAATAATATTTCAAACAGTCGCATTGGTCAGACACCCAATGAGTACTCCGTAGTTAATTTGGTGCATTACAAAACTCGTGTGTGGTGGGGGGGGAGGGCGTGATTCTTCGCTTTTTCCTTTTTCCTTTTCCTTCATGATCAATTTTCATCGAATCCATGATCCCGACGACAGGTTTTGTTTTAGGGAAAGGAAAAGCAAAGATCTCAATCTAAATCATAATTTGAAAGTCAGCAAAGCAATCTTGACTGGACTAAAATTTCCTCACTTTTACTTCACCAACTTTTCCTTTCCCGGCCATCGCATGCATGTAGAAAAATTCATGATGATAGGATTTCAAAACACAATTTTCATTGCCATTCTCTACTGCAACCACTACTTTTCCATCAAACAATGACAACAATTTATCACCTTCCAATTTTAGCTTATTTTTAATCCACCGATTCTGACTTTAATTGCACTCCCATTTCACTTTAATTCTAAAGTAGCTTTTCGATCACAAATGTAGAGTCATCCTCACAATTAAAACACTGTTGTTATTAACTTATTTTAACCGGATGTCGGGGCAGTTTGCCGCATCTCGACTAATTCCAAGGTGCTGAAGTTAACGGTCGATCAAACTCTCCAATAGCTTTCAAGATTTAAAATGACTGACCTCTGTGGGATTCGAACATGCAACCTCATAGAGGACAAGTGCTCCCCCGTTTCGCTAAGGTTCTTCTGTTTTAAGTGCTTAATTATTTTTCGCTTTACGAGACAAATCATTCTCTCACAATACATCGCTTTTAATTCAAAAAATAAATACTTATTTTCTTTAAAGGAACGAGGCCTATTGCTTTCTCATACCCACTTGAACAAACACCTGATTCTGACTTGATTTACTAGCTAAGCTATAGATGACCTTTCCACCAAAATCCTTTCCCTTTTCAATGGAGTACTCCCTTTGTCCCAATTTTCCGTCCCTCGATCATTCTAATCTAATATAATAAAAAATTTATTTAGATTATCATTGATGCTAATACTTTTTGTAAGTGCTATGGCTTGTTTGATAGATCTCATTTAATTAAATTAAATAAAAATTTAAAAATACTTAAAACCTTATAAATCAAAAGTTAAAAGCAATTAAAAAGTTGTAAGAACTTCCAAAAAGATAAATTGGGACACAATACGGAGAAATTATAATTATGTGTGATGTGATTATATGTTACATAATTTGTATATCAATCTCTGAATATTGTTAAATACTTTTTATTTATTCTAGTATTGAAGTTATTTTACAATGTCATGTAAAAAAAATCAATTTCTTTCGTAGACGAGAATAAGCACCATTGCGATTGTCAACAAACAAGATAATATCATGTAAAATATAGTATTGCACTACAAAGGTTACACGATATATCGAGTAAATTTTCACACGAAAGTACTTCTCTTAAATCGCTCTTTTTCAGGCCGAAATATATTCTTTCTAACTCTGCCACCGATGATGGGACGGATGAAGCATTAAAAAAATGAAAAAGACTATGCTCACACATATGACTCGGACACAAACCCACTATTCATGAGAGGGTCAGTTCCGAGATGATTTGTGCATGCTGAAGTGCTTATAAAGATATAGAAAGAACCATGGAAGGAAGAAAAAAAAAATTAGAAAGTTCAAGTTTAATCACATGCATGTGATCTGATTATGTGCATATAATTTGCAATCTTATGCCAGAGCATGTCCCCTGTTTCCCCCCGCCAAAAAGAAGAGGCTGAAGTAATTTGTACTCCACAAGAGGAGAAGAAAAAAAAGAGATAGATTTTCACACTCCCCAATTATTAACTACACTCCTTAAAATTAAAAATTCGGAGAGTACAAAAATCAATATGAGTGAATTTTCGCTTAACAATTTGGAGAGAGCGAAAATCAATATGAGTTCATTTTCGCTTAACAATTTAGAAAGTGAGAAAATCATACCCCCACAAAAAAAAAAAAAAGAAAAAAAAAAAGGGTCCTCCGTAAAAACAGGAAGATATTAGGTAGCAAAGAAAAGGTAAGATTTGAGAAATATGGGTTATACCAAAATGAATACTACTACTACTATTTTAGCAACTAGAATAATTGGACAATAGCATCAAGCTTGTACTAGAGGATAACTATTGACTCTTTTTTTTTTTTTTTTTTTAAATCAGAAGTTTGGATAAGGCAAAATCTTTTGATTCAATGGAAGAATCAATCAAGGGGACTTAAGTGGCGGTCTACCTACACTATGTCGGTGAATAAAAACTCCTATTTAGTATGGTATCCGAGAAAAAATTTAAAAAACATAGTGGTGACGACCGCCACTACTTGTCCTCTCGACAATATTTCCTCAAATCTGGCAAGTCAAACTTCGAGGAAAAATTGGAATTTGAATTCAATTTTTTGATAGTTTGCCCATTTGATTATCTACTATATGATATGAAACGAGTTGGAATTAAATTTTCGGGCAATCTTACCATTTATCCCGCAATTTACTCTACAAATGCCCAGTGGAGGTTGTGTTCACCACAAGCTTATCGGTGGAGATGTACAAGTGGAAACCACCAAAAATACCCATCTGGTTCCAATTTCATTCAACTTATAATTATAAATGTTTGGTCATCTATTCTTCTATCCTATTTACAATGCGAGAGAAACTTTTTTGGTGTGGACTAAAAACTGAGACTGACTCACACTATTAATTCCAAAATCACCAATTGATTAATTCTAAAACCACCCACAAATTAATTTCAAAAATTCATTTTGAGGGTTTCGGGATAGATGCGTCAATTAGCATTCCAGTAACCAAACATCAACATTTATAATTACCCATTCACCACCATTTTATTTGCTTCAATTAATGGTGCGTTTTTTTCCTTTCGCTTGCATGCGTACAGACTTGTGCTCCGAACACTAGTCATATGATGATTTGGCATTGCAACATTCAAAATATTCTTGGTACCTACGGTTTTCTTGACTCTCATCTTAATTTTTTTCCTATCTACAATAGGATGGTATGAATATCGTATTATCTTCTCAAATCAAGAACATCATATCTCGTATACTATAAAATCAAGTGCATAACCAAGATCAAGTTAAAAGAATTAACACAATTGCAAATAGGAAAAAGTGAAAATAGGTAGGTTAGAAATGTGGAACAGTGAAGAAAATAGGTTTTCGGGTCCGGTCGGATTTGGTTAAGTTTAACCAAACCCGACCTGTGTGATCATGTATGGGTGGATCAATGGGGTACATGCATACACATACTGCATTTGACAGGACATTGAATGGGGCATGGCCCCCATAGGAAACAAATCTCGAAAGGGAATCAAAAGAAATTGCCATTTCTTTGCACCACTCCCCACCTGCTCAAGATATGGTAAGTGCACATGATTTCACACCAGGGAAAAAGGGCACCCCTGCTGACCTCACCTGTATCTCTTGAGAGGATTTTGGTGCCCCACCACCACCCCTTTCAAGACCCCATAATCACCCCCCTCGCTCCCCTTTCCTTTTGCTTTCATCTCCAAACTTTGGGAATATTATACTTGTGACCCTTATGGTTTTATCAAGATCTCGCTTTACACCCTTCACTCTTAATAGTGTTAGTCAACCTTCAAACTTCAAGTCAATAGTTATTGTTGACCATCCATCCTGGTTTTTCGTTCGATTAAGCGATAGAAATATTATTTTTAAATGGCGAAAAAAGAGATTTTATTAATCAAATGGAATGAATACAAAAGATTAAGAGGACAAAAGCAAAACGCATCACAACGACGGAAGGCATCCCAAAGAGGTTGACACCCTAACCCGCCGACAATCATATGCAACTTGAGCCCACATGGCTACTTGGCTAGCAAGAAGTCAACCAAGAAATCGGGGGAAGGAAATAACGGACAAAGCAACAAGGAAGAATCCTAACACCCCAAGGTGGATGAACACATAGTAGTCCAGACTACCTTGTACATTAAAATAAAAAAAACAAACCATAGAAACCAATAACATCAAATGATGATAATAGTTGGTTGGCCTTTCATGATGGACCCGGGGATGCTATAGTGCACCCCCGCACTACACGTATAGTGTGGCCAATTCGACCGTCCAACCTTAGCAATGGACGGCTCGGATTTTCATCCGAACAATGGACGTCTAGGATTTGTAAGAGATCGAATTCAATCTGAGTCGTTCATGCCGAGATGAAGGTGCACTATAGCCCCTCCCATTCCTTTCAGGATACTATTGAGTTTATGCGACAAAAATATGCCGATGTGATCTCTTGAAAAGAAGTCGCACCAGTTACGGAGGCAAGGGGCCCAAGTCACTCGAACCTTGATCGAATTACCCCATGCGTAGTGTATGATACACTTACATTAAATTGTCATATAAAAAATGCTGAATTTTACTTTCGTTGGTAGCGGGTTAAGATGTAGTGGAAAATAATTACTTCCTTTAATGTATATGAGTATGTTTTGCCAAGTATGAATAGAAAATGGCTATGTTCTTTTTGTAGAATACTATTCTTTAGATTTCATGCTTGAGTTACGGCCCCTCTATAGAAATCAGGATAAACTATGGCCCAGTCCAGGTAATTGGCCCCTATTCTCACGAATTTTAGCTCAATCTAAAAATGCACTATATCACAGACAAACCCATATTTTTCTGTCTAGACTTGCAAATAAATATAAATAGATCACACTCCTTAATGAAAATTAAGGAGTAGTTTTTGGATTGGCCCGTAATTTATCCTAGAAATCATAGCTCCATCCATGGGTCACACGACCTTTTATTGAACATCAAATAGGCGGAAAGACCCATACACTTCACAAAAAAGTGTGGATGCTAATTGACACATGGGGAAGAAACGGGTGCAATGTGAAACATTAGTGAAATCCCAAGGGTGCAAAATGCTCTCTTAACCAAATTTTCTTCTTTTATATGCTTCCCCTCTTTCTATATAAAACCCCAACCTCAAGAATCAATACAATAATCCCCGCGTTGCAGTCTTGTAGATTTGTGCATACTTTATTAATCGATTCCACCTTTGTTTCTTTATTTGATTTTATTTTTTACTTTGCATTGCTTGCCTTGTAATTCAAAAAATCAACTCAGCAGAGAAAAATTGGGGGAAGATCTTTGGATGAAATCTGTTCAGATCTGCTTTGTGGGGTTGGGGATTTTGGTGGGTCTTATATCAATAGGAAGCAGCTCATCTTCCCTTCCCATTTCTTAGAAACCTCCCCAACCAACCAAGCAAACCAAAAAAAGGAAGAAAAAACCGCAGGAAGAGAAAAACAAGTGAAAGTTTTCTGCTGAAGGACAAAAAGAAAGCAAAAGAAAACCCTTTCGTATATATCTTCTTTCTTCCCTTTCTCATCTGCTTGTTCTTGTTTCTCTCTGATTTTGGAGTTGGATCTTTGGATTTGGAGCAAATGGGTCTGGCCACAGAGTCTCAGTTTCATGTCCTGGCTGTTGATGATAGCATCATAGACAGAAAACTCATCGAGAGGCTCCTCAAGACCTCATCGTATCAAGGTAATTAAACTTTCTTGGCATCCAAACACAATTTTACCCAGGTCATTTTTCACATGATTTTCATGTTTTTTTCCCAAAAGTATGAATTGTCATCCTCATTGGGTATTGTTTTTTTTTTTTTCCTTTCCTCATGGCAGTTACTACAGTGGATTCCGGTAGCAAGGCCTTAGAATTTCTTGGCTTGAATGAAGATAAGCACAGGGACCCAAATCAACTTTCTTTCTCTCCCAACAATCATCATCAGGTATATATGATGGTTTTGCCTCTTCTTTTTTTTTTTTCTTTTCTTTTCTCTCTTGGGTATCTCTAGTTTTCATGACAATTCAAGTGATTTCTACTTCTTTCTTCTTGTGTTTTAAATTTGTCTTCTGATTTTGTGGGAATAGCAGGAAGTGGAGGTGAATCTGATAATTACAGACTACTGTATGCCTGGAATGACTGGTTATGATTTGCTCAAGAAAGTGAAGGTACCCTTCAGCTTTATACAAGTATTCCTTTGTCTTCTTCCTCTGTATTATCATACTCTCTCTCCTCCTCCCAGATCTTTCCAATCTCCCATCATTTTCCTTTCCTGGAAATATGTACCTGATGAACCTTGCCCAACCAAACTACCAAATTGAATATTGGGTCATTTTCTCACCGTTCATTTCAGATCAATGAGAATCTATTGAAAATATCCCCACAAGAAAATCAAGTCCCAGATTGGGAAAGGACTTCACTTGTTTTCAAATAAAATCTGCTGCTTTAGATATTATAGAATTTAGTATATTTTCAACAGAAATAAACAGATCTGATGAATTAAATGCACCTCCATTTTTGCAGGAATCTTCATCTCTGAGAAACATACCAGTAGTAATCATGTCATCTGAGAATGTTCCTTCAAGAATAAACAGGTAAGAGACTGAAATTTAATTTTGCATATGGAATTTCCGAAATATTAATTGGGATTTATTTCCCTTTAATTTTTTGTTAGGGGTGAAACTGATTTGTGGGTATTAATTGTTTTGATCAAATTATAACAGATGCTTAGAAGAAGGGGCAGAAGAATTCTTCCTCAAACCAGTTAGGCTTTGTGATGTGAATAAGCTTAAGCCTCATATGATGAAAGCCAAATGCAAGGAGAATCAAGAAAATCAAGAAAATCCAGAGGAAGATGTTCAGCCACAACCACAACAACAATCCAACAATAACAAGAGGAAGGCTATGGAAGAAGGTCTTTCACCTGATAGAACAAGGCCCAGATTTGGTGGTGGCCTTACTGTGGCATCTAATTAGTCCTGGAAATTGATTTTTTTTTTTATTTACTTTTTCCCTTCAAATTAATTTGAAATAGATTATGATAAACTTCTTTTTTTTTTCACTTTTTATGTGTTGGGTGATGTCCTTATTACAAGATCAAGGAGGATGTAGAGAGAGATATTAAGAAAAGGTCTTTATCATTATGATGATGAGATGAGAGGTCTGTACACATTTTACATGAAAATAGTATTCCATTCCAATTTTGTTTGCTTAGATTAGAAGAAAATGAGAGGGACGAAAGGAAAAGACTCTGTAGTGGAAATATAATCACCGGTTGTTGTACAACACTTGTGTTTAGACAAACATTGGGTCCTGTTTGGTTCCTTTTTTTGTTTTCTGTTTTCCTTTTTTATTTTGGGTTTTTGCTTTCTACAAGTTGGACAATTGTTATTTACTGAAAAAAAAAAAGGTTGAACAATTGTTAATAGGGAAATGATTTTTGCACTCTTTTTTTATCAACATGTACTCCTTTTTTCATCTTTATTTAAATGAAGTTACGAAATTGCATGAATTGGGACAAAAAAATAGTGCATGTCGTTAAAAATGGAGTGCAAAAATTATTTTTCTAATAACAAAATGCTACAGGTTTAAACATTGACCATTTTTTAGAGGAAAAAAAAAATAGTGTTTCCACCCTTTTTTTTTTAGATAGTTTTAATACTACCTCCCTTTCTGTCCCTTATACTCATGAAATTATTCAATACTGATCACCCCAAAACCACACATCGGATTTGCTATGGAGGGTTGACTACTGCCCCATCAACTCAAATCCGCGGCACTACTCCTTTGCCCATCGTTTCCGTTCTCCGTCATCCAGCTAACATTTTTTTGTTTTTGTTTCCAAATGAAAGCCAAGCATGTCCCCTTCCCTTTTTTGGCATCATAGGTTGTACGCGTTTTATACCCAAAGGAAAATAAAAAATTCTCCATTTGGTAATTTAAAATTTTTTTTTTAATTAAAAAAAACAGAGTTTTGAAATCACTTGCCGTAGCATATCACTGATTGTGTTTATCAAAATGTTGGCGACTAGTAGTTTCTTATTGGGAAAAACTATTCCAAGATTTGCGCGTGTAATCTTGTTAATTTTAATAAACAATGTCAGTTGCAGCCTAGCCTAGCCTAGCCTCGGATCATTCATTCATTTGACTTTTAACCATATTATAGAGATTGTTTTGGGGTTCAATAATAAACTTGTTCCCTCCCTGTCTTTCAAAATAAAATAGAAATTGTTCCATGCAATAGATTCTTTTTTTTTTTTTTTGTCAGGTGATATATATCAGCGGGAATTAGTGAGGGGTGTTAGTGTTAGTATGGGGTTCAAAGGCTATCCATAGCCCTGGCCCTCAAAGGGCGTGCCCCTGTGGGGCTCAAACCCTAAATCTTCCTCAAAAGGAAGGCAGAGATCTACCAATTGCACCAAGCAATGGTTGTCCCATGCAATAGATTCAATGATGTAGATTAAATGTCCAAATATATATATATATATATATACACACACACACACCTAACCATACGGGAAAGAGTTAAATTTGTTTTACAGTGTTCGCCGAGTTACATAATTAGCATGCACGTACGCGAGCAAAAGAGCGCGTACGAGTGTGAAAGCGTCTTTGAGAAATATCATAAACTATTAGTAATATTTGGGGAAAATGACAGCTCAGGACGTATATTGATAATTAATATCCGCTAAAGATATTTTAAGCATTAACAAATGTTCTCAGCATGTTCTTGACGCGTATTAATTATCAAAACACGTCTTTGGCCATCATTTTCCCAAATATTTGTGAGAACAAGTACTCGAATAGCGAGCGCAGCGTAAAAATTGAGAAGGAAGTGTGTAGCATTTTGAAGGATCATACGATCCCTACCAAAGGCTCTTGTTACCGTTAATTGAGTTGTTTCTCTACTTAATTTCCTTGTAAGAGTTATCCAATAAGCTTAAAAGTTCTTTTGACTCACCTGTCTCGTACGGGGAAAAATAAGTACTTAAATATAGGAACCTTAACGGAACGGGGCCTTAAGTGAAAAATACCAAAGGTTTTCATTTTTAATAAATAAACAAAAACTCATTTTTTTTTCATAAACGAAAAACAAAAAATGAGGTTTTGTTTATTTATTAAAAAATAAAAACAAAAAAATATGTTTGGTGACCATAATAATGTTTCGGCTGCTGAAAGTGTTTTCAAAACAAATGAAAACACAATTTTTGTGTTTCTAAAATTTTTGTAAATGGTGGAATTGATTATGTATTTTGTAAATAAAAACAATAGCACAAACATATTTATAGTGTCTGTTTCAAAAAATATCGGGAAAATTTTTTTTTCCCAAACAAAGTCTTAATTATAAGAAAAAAGTCATGAGGACTTTCATATCTATCACCAATAGGATGGGTCCTACCTTTTCTTTTTTGTTTTTCTTCTGTCCCCGTGATAGAAAGGAAGAAATTAAAATGCGTGGAATCCCCATTTTGTACGTGCTAAATTTATTCTTTTATAGAATAATTACACTTTTACGAAGGGAAATGATTTTGTCACTCTCTTTTTTGTTAACGCCACTCCTCTATAAGTGTATTTTGGTGCAAAAATACACTTGCATGAAAAATGCACTTACAAGGAAATAGCGTTAACAAATAAAATGAGTGACAAAATCAGCAGCCTTTATGAATTTGTCTTCAAATTTGGACCCAGCTTTTTTAATTTCCCTCTTTTTTTTTTTTTTACTGCCATTTTTTTTAATGAAGAGGCAGTATACACTATATACTTGCAAAGGGCTTTTACGGAGGGTTTTCCAATTTCTGCCTCGAACCACAACTAAAAGCAAGCTGTAAGTGAAAAACAATAAATATAGTCGAAAAAGTTGGATCCAAAATTATTTGTTTTAGTGTCTGAATTTTTCGGAAGGGGATGCTGTCAAGCACCCCCTGCCAAGCAGGTGCTGAGCGGTCGATTGAGTCTTTCATATCGCAATCGATGACTCGGATCCTGACCAAGCAATGAACGGTTTAAATCTGTATGCGCTCAGATTCAACACAAACCGTTCGTGCTGAAATAAACGGCCGGATGTTGCTCAACACCTGCATGCCACCAGGGTGATTGGCAGCATGTCCGGATCCGAATTTTTCAGTTTGTAATAGGAATCATATGTTTGGTTTTGATCTTCGGAATCATATGTGATATGATCGAACTTTGTATGAAGAGATGGTCCAATGGATTTGATTCAAAGGTTTGAATAATTTAAGCCCAAATCCAAGCCCTCAGTTGTTTTAAAAAGGTCTCTTTTTGCATATTTATTTTCTGTTGGCCCATGTTAACTTTGACCAAAATAAAAAAGCTGGCCCATTTTCAAGTCCATTGTTCACATAAATTGGGCTTAACTACTCAAGTAGTCTATCCTCTTGAGTTGTTCCTAAGGGTGAGGCGTGGGTTCAAGATGATTCAGTAGCTTACTTTGTGCTATTCTAACCTATTACACATTAACTCTTTTTTTTTTTTTTTGGCAATTTACGGGGCGGTCCAATTTCGTGGACTTTCTTCCCGCGGGCTCCAATCCCAAATAAAAGAACACCGTTTAGTATCTGGCTCCTGTTTAAACCCAAAATACCCCTGAAGCGATTACTCCCCTTCTCGATCTCCGACGCCCATTTACCCACCCACCCCAGCGTCTTCCCCTGATCCCAGAGTTCCCTGTCAACCGTCTGGCCTCCTCCCTCCTTTCTTCTTTTCCATTTTCGGTGCTGAGAGGTTACTCGCAGCGGTAGATCTGGTGGTGGTGGTCTCTACATCAGACGATTCAATTTCATTTTTGGGACCGGCGAGTTTCACGGCTGGTTCACGGCGGTACGGGATCCCGTTCTTTGCTCACAGCGGTCAGTGAAGATGTCGTCCTTCCATTCTCAAAGGTGGATAGCTTAACCCGGAAAGACCTTGCCTTCAAATATAAGGTTTAAAACCCCAAGTGTAGGATTCGATCATCAATAGCATAATTTTGGAAAGTTCGAAATCGTACCCACAGAGGATCGAATATAGTTTAATCGGATCGTAAGTTTTATATGGTGGGATTTAGCGTTTAAGACGACCAACTTGGTTTTCTTTGAACGGTGGAAACGAGAATAAAAAGACTAGAATAAAGTTTTATAAACTAAAAGAGGCAAGTCTAGGGATCGTATATCCCTTGACGAAGGCCGTTACCCGTTCTCAATTATAACTCAAGCAAGAGTCACAACGGCGTGCTCACGCTCGGAAGATTTAGCTTTAAAGACTAGTTTATCGAAAGATGAGATTAACCGGAACTAAAACAACCTATTTTTGCTAATGTATCTAACACGTTGGAGACCACGAGCCCTCGGTATGCTGCTTGCCGAGAGACCGCTTGACTAAACGACATACTAAGGAGTTAACACCCCGAGACTTAGCCAAACGACTACTCACACATAGCTAAAGCACCAAACAAAGCATAAAAACGAGACATTATTTTTAACCGATGAAAATAAAAACAAACTTGATATTACGGAAGAACCAAGCCGTAGCCACAATATTAATAAACGAGAAAACAATAAACCTAAATTGCTTACTTGAGTTCTAAGGAAATTACACATGAAAAAGCTTAAAAAGACAATAATGGAGAAAAAACTAAGTTATAATATGCTAGGTCCCAAAAGAGGGAGAGGAAGAGAGAGAGGGGCCTATTTATACAAAGTGACTCTCTCTCTCCTTCAAAATACAGCCAAAAGTGGAAATTTGCCACTTATGAAAAGTTTAAAGCTGTCAAAAAGCAAGTCGGTAAGCCTCCTGTATCGATACCAGAGTAACCGTATCGATACCAAGCAGCTTTGCTCTGAAATTCAAGATTCCTCGTAGAGGACCCGTATCGATACAAAAGGAACCATATCGATACGGGGAAGTTTGTATCGATACGCTGGAACTTGAAAATCTCTCTGTTTTGATCCGGTATCGATATGTACAAATCCGTATCAATACCGAGCTGCTTCTTGGCAAATCAAGTCCCTCGTGCCCTGTTTTGACACCCGACGACCCTTGGCACTCTCCGGCCCTCCAGTTCTGCTTCCCCAAAGCCTGACGGCAGTGCTCCAATGGCCTCACCACTTGGATACCCTCTAGGGTTGTTCATGGCGTCAAAACACACCCTTTTATTGCGTATTGCCTGAAACGCTCAACAAAATACCTTACGCGCAAAATTACTAAAAATGGCAAATAAACAAAAGATAACCGACATAAAACGGGGCTAGACGTACCAAATATATACAATATTGGGTGCTCATCATGGATCAACGATGTGGTTCTCTATATTCCTCCCACCGTCGCCGTCGCCGTTCAGCGCCACCTCCTCCTCTCCCATGACCTGGAAGTTTAACAGCGGCATCTGGACCATTCCTCCAGCCCAATCGTGCCATAGCTACGAGTCCAAGCTTTTCTCTACGACATAGTTCATCGTAACCTCTTCTTATTGTTAGTTTTTTCCTATTTAGTGTGGCCCACTAGCCTCCACGTTTTGTGCATGTGGGACTCCTCTATCAGATAAGCCAATGAAGTGATATGGTTCATTACGATAACTAATTAGAATTATAGATGAAGGAAAACTCTTGATAATAAAAGAGACCTTGATGGACTAGGTGTCTTTTAATAATTATCTCTAAGGCCCTCTTCTCTTCTCTATAAAAGGTAGAATACCCACCCCTTATTCCTACGGTTTTTCCATCAATTAAAGTACTGGGGTATTCTAGAAAAGTAGAGACAGAGAGAAGAAGGTGAGCTAAGAATTACGGTGGTTCTAATTAAGAGGTTTGTTCCTTCTAATCTCGATGGCCAACAAAGGTATGTTATTTATTGTTCTTGAGATGTGTTGAATTCAAGATCCTGTTATATCTGTTTTCCGCATAATAGTTTTTTATACAGATACAGATTTACAGTTGGTATCAGAGCATGGTTTTTCTGAATCAATACATCTTGGAATTTAAAGAAGTTGAACTGCCATGAATGGGTTAACGATTTGTTGATTGACTTCGAATCCAAAAAATTCACGTTATCGTCGGGTTGCATTAAAATTAATTTACCATTATGCCGTGAATGCCGTGAATGCTACTGTATTGTTCGTGAAGCGAGTTAACGATTTCCGCCATTGATTTTTTTTGCATGTCACGTTTTGTAGAATACCAGTGGAAGTAATTCTCTTTTCTTAAGAATTTATTATTGTCATAATTGCTTCAATTATTAATATAGTTAGTATAATCAATTTTTTGTTGGTTGCTAATGCTTCGATCAGTATGGAACATGATCGATCTCGACTCGGCATTTGTTTATTGATTTCATAGTCACCAGTAAACTTTTGTTTCGGAAAATTTTTACTGCCATGGGTTAATTTTGGTAGATGGACTATGTTGATTTAAGTTTTTTATTTAATCATAGTTCACCTTCCGTTACTGGTACCATGTGCATATTGGGTGGTACCATATTGGATAAACCTTGTTTGATATCAGATTATGGTGCACTGATTGAATTCCAATTTGATTAATTTATTATTATTAATCATGCTTGGTTGAATGCAAAACCACATTACTGTACACATGTCTAATTTTTGCATGTAGTTTTGTTTTTATGTAGCCTGTGATAGAAATTAATAGAAATAAAGACCGTAATCACATGCTTACAAAATTAATCTATTTTTGTCAGATTATGTTTTCTGCAATTATGTATGATTATGTCAGATTATGTTTTCTGCAATTATGTATGATTATTTTGAAGCATTTAATTGGGAAAGCTTTTCTATTACTTGAGTACTATATATGTGAGAGTTATGGTTAGATTGAATGTCATGAACGGATTATCAATCACATAAAAGAATATTTAGTTGTATATTTTATTTTCGGTTGTAGTGATTGAATAAAAGAATGACATCGGCATAACTCGAATAAAAGAATAGAGTATATCATTGGTTAGTTTAATATTCATAGGAATTACTAATTTGGTAGTCACCAAAGTGGCCTAAGTTAGTGAAACTTATGAATATTAAACTACATCAAAGTTTTGTTAAAAGGGTAACAATTAAGTCAATGATATTCTCGATTGCAGTCATAATTATAAGAATGGGACTAGGCCCAAAGGAGAGTCACATTTAAATAATTATGAACTGGGCAGGATGAGTAATTTATGCAACTTAGCGGGTTAGGATTGGATATCCAAAGATAACATGACTAACTTGATAAGCTGTATAAATTA